>CANXYI011584294.1:0-11627 GCA_948208565.1 Hura crepitans | reverse complement strand
TCCTTTTTTTGTTTTTGCTTTTTATTTGATACAGGAGTTGAACATCCTTGCCGCTACATATAGGACCTCGTCTAAAAAAGCTCACATATTTTTCTTTTTAAATCTCTTCAATATTATGACATACTACCTCTTACATTTCTCTTTATCATTACGAATAAACTCCTGAGCATACTTCAGAAGTCTTGTAAAGTCTTTTTCATATTCTGACACTATTCTCCTTCCCTGCTTTAGATCTAAGAATTCTTATATCTTTTTATACTTATAGGAGTTAGGTAAGTATCTTTTTCTGAACTCCATAAGGAAAAATTCCTAAGTCAGCTCTACAAGTGCTTTCCTTCTCTTGATAGTGTTCCACCAATTATAGGCTTCTTCTAGCAAAAGATAAGTGGGACACTGTAGATTCTTTACTTTTATACAGTTCAATTACTCTAAGACTCCAAATGTCCTATCTAGCCAGTACTCAGCCCTAGCAGTATCATCCTCCTTCCTCCCTAAAATGTCAATCGCTCCCATTTTCCTTAGCCTTTCTAAAGGAGTCTTCTATGGAGGAGTTGGTGGTAAAGGTTGTACTAGAGTTGGAGGAGGTAGAGGTGAAGCAGCAATAGCAATAGAGGTATGTCTGAGCAAATTTACTATCTACTGCAACAAAGTAAGTGATGCTTCTACCTGCTATTGACCAGGTGCTTATGGCTGTGGCTACTGTGCAACATCACTAGGTTTAAGTATTGATGTATTGCCTACCCCCTATATTGTAGTGGGTGCAAAACTAGCCACTTCTTCGGCCCCTCCTCTAGCCATATGATTACTATAAAAGGATTAACTTATTACCCTCAGATAGCGTAACATTTCAAAGGAATTTGAAACTTAGACATTTGCAGTTATATACCTAGCCTAGGAACATTAACCTACGCTTTAATACTATAAAATGCAACGCCCCTTACTAGATTCCTAAAGAAACCTAATAAGCAGTGCACTTCCTGTTAGGTCACCCATCTTTACATGGTCCCTTAGTCATTTATTTAACTTTTACCTATTTTATACTATTCAATTCTATTTAACTCTATATTCCTTCCTATCCTTTCCTATAGTTCATTTAGGTTTATTCTAATAGATTCATGTCATTACAGGGTGATTTTAACACAGTCAGATATTTCCTAAAAATCTAATAGCATAATGACTACCAGGTCACTAT
This sequence comes from Hura crepitans, assembly GCA_948208565.1. Taxonomy (NCBI): domain Eukaryota; kingdom Viridiplantae; phylum Streptophyta; class Magnoliopsida; order Malpighiales; family Euphorbiaceae; genus Hura; species Hura crepitans. The sequence continues at coordinate 10,435 of CANXYI011584294.1, read as the reverse complement.
CCAAAAATTTTCAACCTGTAAAACACTTCTATAATAGATTCTCTCATCTCTTATACCCTTATGGTCCCCTAGATATCAACCTATCATCAACATCTATCACATAGCAAACGCAGGCCTCAGGCCATAATTAAGAAACACACAACATGAATCCTCAGGCTCAAAAATAATTTATCAACATATGTCATACATTCCAAAAAAGGATGAACACATGATTAATTACAACATAGTCTATATATATAGAATTATATCATGTGCCCCTTGTATATATCACACTCATTTTTCCACCTAAGTACATAGAGTGCAAAAGCTACACAAATGTATATTCTTAACCTTCTTAAAAATGACATCTGAACTCCACTACATGCTTTATGAGGCTATGTCCTTATTCTTTCTACCTACGCACCAAAATAAATACATTGAGTATATAACATACTCAGTGGTGAATTCAAGCATTTAAAACAAGTCCAGTAGTTTATTATGCATAATACCCATATTCTTGTCTTGTTTTGATTTCTAAGTACAACCTAGATTACTAACATGCCAAATTACCATTTTACCCCTAGTGTGTTTTTGTCCATAAATTGTCCAATTAATCACTTTAATTTTATTAAATTATAGTTTTAGGATCATTATTAATTATTACATGCATAATCTTTACAAATTAAGCCATTAAGCATTACTAGTGGAAAATTACCAAAATACCCCTATATTTTCTTTCAAGCCACATGTAAATTATATTAATCTTGTTTAATTATTTTAGCTATCCCATCTTAAGAGATAACCCTGACAAACACTAGATCTAGGTGGAAAACAACTAGTGCAATGGTCCATATTCTGGACTTACGATGTTGCACCAGCTCAATGAGGTTCTGAAACCTAAGGTGTAAATAACGAGGTGAGGTTTGCCTAGCATACTAGTTTATGAGACAGACTAGTACAGTAACCCTCTGCGACCTTTGCCATTATATAGACATTATTTAAGAGGTCAGTGATAAGGTGGCTGTCTCTAGCCAGTAGACTGCTCTATCCAATAGACTAGTGCAGTGACCCTTTGGGACCTATGCCACTACACCAGCAAAATTAGTACTAGCATCAAGTGGCAAGGATAAAAAAATTGTCTATCTAAAAGACTAGTATAGTGGCCCCAATAGGGTCCTATACTGCTATATTGGCCCTATTTGCACAATAGATAGTGTAGTAGCTGCTAAAAAAATTCTCTAAGTTGACTAGTCAACCCAACTAGTGGGTGTCTATCTAATGGGCTATCTAACCTCAATCTATGTCCATTTCTTTACTGATTAACTTTTCATAATATTATCAAGTCAAAAATAGATAGTTATAATTTTTATAGCACCGTTGAAATTTAGCCCAATTTGGTATGGCCATAAATAGGCTGTACTGAGTGAATTCTTAGAAGTATTTTTAAGGGGTGTAATTGCACATATTTTTGATATATTATGCTAAAGTTTATTTCATAAGCATTTCATAGTTTAATGTCATTTACTATCCAATGGTTTTATTTGTCAAGGTAATGGTCATTTTAGGAAAGTTATATGTCATTTCGATAAGTTTTCACTAAGATTTCTATGTCCATTTCACCTTATTTTTTAGTGCACTTTTCACTATTTATCTCAGGCATTCATAGGCCTAAAGTCAACAATACTTAAGCCACTTAAAATGCCAAAAATATTGGCATACATGCCACTATAAATAATCAACCCATCATAGCCATTGTAAGGCACATAACTTAAGCACATTGTTTATGTACAAACTATAGCCCTTAAGGGCAAATACAAGCCACTTTTCATACATTACTTTTAGCCAAACTTAAGTTTATTACTCATGCCATTACTTGCCTTTATTACATGCCATTTTAAGGTATACATTAACTAAGTTTATGCCAATATAAGTTGAGCCACCATAGCTCACATAAGTACATTATTTTAGGCATACTCATTACATATATGTTCCATCACTTTCATACCTATTTACACTAATATAGCTCTCGGGTTTAACCCTTTTCTAGCTTTATTCATGCATTTCCATGCTTTTTACCACACATTCCATCTTGCATCTATGGTTTAAACATAAACATACATATACATACACACTACCATGTCAATTTAGATAATTTGCCCATGGCACATGCCTCGGCCACTACTAGGCTTCCACGCCACCATGCATCAACCAATCTCATTACATGCCATATCATCAATTCATGCATAATAGGTCTAATGTACATGTATTGTCAACCTCAAACACTAATTAGAGCCATTACATTATGCCATACATATTCCCAAGCTATAAATAAGCTCTCGGCTACTCCCTCACCTCATGCCTAACATGTATTTTCTCATTACTTTACAAGTAATATCCATTACATACCAACACCAAAACCATTATAGGAACACATTAAAAATCATAACACACATCAAACACCATAAATATGCTTTTACCCCCTTACGCATCTCTTGGCTACTAAGAGTTTGACATCAATATTACCTATTTTTCATAAACTGACCATACAATTCATACTCCAACATACCATATACTATAATCCTTCAATGAAATCACCTATCTAAGCTAGTTCATATACTTAAACCATTCTTGAACCCAAAGAACATCTTCTGAATTTGAAAGGCATAAAGTGAATGGTTGAGTTCACTTACCTCACACTTTAAGAAATGAGAAGTTCGAACCTCAAGCCTTCTAATCCACCCTTCTAGCCTACCATGGTAACCTTTTCTCCCCTTTTTCAAGCTTCTTCTCATCTTAAATCACCTAAAAAAGCCATCAAACCACATGGTATTAGACCTTAGGCATCCTAAATAACTATTTCTAGGTTAAAAGAACCAAGTAAAACCAAAGAGGAAGCCATATAACTTACCTTGCTCACATGCTAGATAGCTTTTGTCTAAGAAACTTTAGAGTTTTTTCTTTAATTATTGGCTACTCCTTTTGCTATAATTCTTCTTCCTCTAGCTCCCTAACACATCAAATTGAATTTAGGTGAGAAGAAGTTCTAGAATTGGGTTAAAAAAGATGGTGAAAATGGGAAGAGAAGCTAAAGGTGGCATTGGTTCTATTAGGGGAGATGAGGAAATCTTCTTCTTTTTTTTTAGTGGAAAAATCGACTTGTCACTCAACTTTGCCACATGGCATGGGCCTTAGGCCAAATGGGCAAGTGTGCTCCCACAACCCCTTGAGCCTGCCTAAAGCATCTTGATTTTTTTGGCAAATTTCAAAAATTCACCAAAATTCACACGAACCTCAAAAAATTACATCATTTATTTTAAAATTCATATTCTAACCCCCTCTACATGCTCATAATTTTTTGTGACTAAATTCCATCGATAGGGTAGTTTTCAAATTGCCTTAATTTGTATGCCAACCTAAAAAATTACGAGAATTTGCAAATGACCTCAGAATCCTAAAATTCTTTCACCAATAGACTCTATGGAATTTTTTAGTTTTAAGGTATAATATTTTTGGGTCCATCCGAGCACATCCTAGGTTATTCTTGGCTTGAGAAATTTTTATTGCCTAGAGGGGTAGCTTACAGTCCGAAATAAATTATTAGTTCTGCTAAATTTTTAAATTTTTTCTTTTTAATCTAATTAAAGCCCTTCGATGTTTCGTGACTAATGTCACTTCCTCGATTTTATGTGTAAGAGTCCCAACACCACAGGCACACTTTCCAATCCCAAAGGCACCATTCACAGAGATTATATTATGTATCCTATGGCTGTGTAAATGGGAAAAAAATTTGAAAAAATTGTGAAAAAGACTCAAATTTAAATTACTTATTATTTGTTGCTATTATGCTAGATCCTAACTTTATGATAGCCTATGTGCAGTTTTATTTTGATGAGATTTATGAAAAATTGAAAGCTAAAGAAATTGTTGAAAAGTTAAAGCAACACTAAATAAATTTTATGCTTATTGTTTGATCATTAATTGGGATTAGGCGTTTATCATTCAACTACTTCTAATGATTCTATTATGGATAATATGGGGGTAGGCCAAATAATATGTTTTCAAAATAAGTATTCTAGGTATAAGAAAGGCATTAAAGAGACAATAAGAGGTTATTAGATATTTAATTGAACCCTATAAAGAGATTAATGATAGAGTTGATGCTTTAGGATGGTAGGGAACAAATTCTTTTAAATATCTCATTCTTTCTTAAGTAGGAAAAGATGTCTTAGTTATTCATCTGCCTACTATAGCTTTAAAATCAATATTTAGTATAAGTGGCAAAATACTAGATCCATTTAGAAGTGCATGTATCACCTTTTGTGGTTGAAGGACTTGTTTGATAACAAAATTGTTTGAAATTAGGCCAAATTAACCTTAGGGAAAATATAGACAATTTAGAAATACACAAGGAAGTTGAGTGAAGTTAAATTTAATTTCAAAAAATTAATTTAATTGAACTAATAACATGTGTGTTCCTAATTTTTTATCTTGTAAAATTTGTAGGGCTAAATGTACTTTCAATTTGATAATGGTTAGACTATAATTCAAAATAGAACCTTATGAATGAATGTAGAAAATATTTGGTTAATTTGAAAAACTAGATGTCTATTTTTTTTACGAAGTAAATATGTTAGAATTTTATATGAATTTTTTATATACTAGATGTATATGAACTATGTATAAGAATTGCTTATTTTAATTTCAAAATGTTAATCCTTAATTAAAGTAAATTATTATATTTTAGAATTAAAAAATTCTAGTACCTTATAAAAAATAATAGGTGAAATTGGTTATATGAATAATAAAATAATAAACATATATTATTTGAAATTAATAAAATAAAAAATTTGAATCGTTATGGAAAAAAAGAAGTTAAAATAAAGTTTTTAAAATCAAAAGTTTCAAAATAAATTAAACATTTGACTAAAGTCACATCCAAACAACCTCAAATTACATTAGAGTTTATTTTTTTTTTTGTTGGATTTGTGATATCCAAACCACTCTTATTCACTTTTATCAAGTTGGGATTATCTTGAATTGGACCAAACATAATTATGAATAGCTCAAATGATGAAAGGCTTATACATCTTAATATTATTCATATATTTATTACTTTAAGTCTCGTCATACATGGTTGACATGATTTGGCAAGCATATGGAATATTCACAATATAGAACATACGGTAATCATAAAATACATAATCAAACAACATGTATTTCTACATTGCTTTTTATGAGCCATTGAGAAAAATAAATTTAGACCAAACCCTAGGCAGATACATGAATTACAATACAATAAAAATGAAAAAAAAATTACAAAACTTGTAAAATTCTTAATTTTTGGGCTTTCATTTTGGCACCAGTTTCTTCCTCCATAACTATTTGTACATCTTTCTAATATAATCCTATGTAATCTAGTTACATAAATTTTTTAATAAAAAAACCTCATGTTACATTTGAGGGGAGTAAGATAAGAAGAGAAATACAATAGAATGTCGTAGAAAAGTGTTAGATGCATACAAAGCATATGTAATATTGTTATATTCATGTGTTTATACATTGTGAATTAATGTAAGAGGCATTTCTCTTTACATCATGGAACTTTTATATATTACTTATAATTGTTTGCAATGTCTTACACCATGTTATAATTTCCCTAGCATAAAATCAAAGTGCAGAGGAAATCCTGAAGTGTTCATGATGTGAAATTCTTATTGCATGCAAATATGATATACCTAAATAACCTAAATCATAGTATTAACAAGATAGGACATTGTTAATAAAGATAGATTAACAAATGTTATACATCTTGATTAGATCAAGCAGTACTTCTCAGAAGCTGTAAGCATAGAGATCCTTAGAGTTAACATATGGATTCTTACATTGGAAGTAAGTACATCAGAGACCTACCATGAGATCTCCACATGGATACCTAATCTACATTAGTGAAAGTGTCTCATCATATCAATGGTGCAAGTATCTTTACACTTGAGATCACTGACTATCTTAAATATGGAGTGACACACTTTGACTTCAAAGCTTTTACTTCAAACAACAAGTATACAAAATGAGGTGCTTGGTATGGCATGGCATATTTGAAGATAGAGCAATAATCAATAATGGATTCACCATCTTAGATTATAATGGTGAGTTTATCTCATAGTTCTAATTAGTAATCCTTATTTAGGAATCTTTAGCCAATGTAAGATGCCATTTGTGAATGAAACTCACGAATGCCATTTTTGGAAAAAAATGTGAAATTATCATAACAATATTTTTAGGGCTTAATTAGATATACTCAGTTAAGCTTTGAGTTGACACATGTTTATACTCTAATCTTTATGCGATAAAAGATGGTAAGAAGTTTATTGCACTACAACTATATATGGAAGGGTCAAGTCGAACCACTTAATTTTATAGCACTTGGATAGTCATGACAAATGGCTAGATGCATCTATTAACTTATAGACAAGTGATATGTCAATTAGTGAAATGATATTTTTTCAATAAGATTGAATTTATAGAGTCTTAGTTAGACTAGGACTCTATTTCATTATGTATTGCCAAGTTGTTCTAGAAACCCATAGGGTAAAACACATAAAACAACTTTGAGAAAGATTCAATGAAATTTAATGTTTTAATGACATGACAAATCATTTGAAGAAAAATTAAGAAGATGCAACAATGAAATAGGCTTAGGGGCCTAGTTGTTGATGTGTTGTACAAAAATCATTGTTTTTAGACTTAGGACTTGTTAAGTCAAAATTTTAATTTTTCTCGTATCCAATTTTTTATGGGCTTTTAAAATATTTAAAAGACCTAAAATCATATTAATTATCAAACCAAAATGGGGCCTAGTAGTTTCACATAGGATTAATGAAAGTGGGGCAAAAGCAAATTGCATATAAGCCCATTGAAAGGTTTTTTGCATAAAAGATTGAATAAGGCCAAATATATGGGTCCAATATGGTCCTACACAAGGCTGTTTTTAGTGTAAAATTCTAGCCTAAAAAGGTTATATTTAAAGTCTAAATAATCCTTATAGCTATGCCACCATATGTATATTTTCTGTAGCAAAAATTACCATATAGAACAATTGAAAACACATAAATTTCTTCTTCTTCCTTCATTTGCTTGAAAATCCTACTAGGACTTAGATTTTCAAGTTACTATACTCTAAAAACATCTTGGTTGGATTACATTAGTGGTGTTCCAAACTAAGAATCACTATGGCTTGTGATAACTTAGTAAGAAGAGCAAAAGAAAAGGAAAGTTGCATATAGGAATCGTGTAGAGAATTTACAATAAATTTTTATTATCTAATTTCCTCTAATATAAATTTTTGTTTCTCAATTTTTTTATTTTACAACATTTGTTGGGGTTGTGTGGATAATTTATTTATGCTTTGCATGTGTCCATAGAAACTAATGATGGTATCAAAGCCAAGTTTTGTGGAAAAGTTAAAAACTATTGCAGTTTGCCAATATCCTATGGTTGAACTTTAAAATTTTTGTTTGAGTTTTCTATATATTTTTTCAGTTTTATTCCATTTATATATATATATATATAATTGATTGGAAATAATTTTGTTTCTACCTTTGTGAATTTTTGGGATATTATATGCTTAAGTAAACCAAAATTATGGAAATTTGATATATTGGTCAACTAGAATGTCGCTATTTGGTTTGATTAGTTATTTAATTAGTTTAAGCACTAACCTTTATTTTTAGATTCCCAAAAACCTAAAGTTCGAATATTTGGCTGATCAATAAAATTAAAATTTATTTGATTATTAAAATAATTACTTGAATAGTAAACTTGAGTTTTGATAGCATCCATCGACTAGTTTTGAATATTTTCCTAAGTTTCTAAGGATAGTAATTTAATTCTAGAGCTGGCCAATGAAATTTAATTTCATTTGTTATTTTTAAAAATTCATTGATCACAAATTTCAAGCTATTTTTTCATTATAGAAAATGGTTAAATTAGGGCAAATTTTTTTGAAAAATATCTTTTAATTTTACAACCACAAATTATTTTTCATATGTTCATTAGAGATTTATATGTAATTCTAAAGCTGATCAATAAAATTTGATTTTATTATATAATTAATAAAATTATTAAAAATAATTTTACTTGTTGACCACTCTTATAAAACTGGTTTAACTTTTATTAATGGTTTCAAATTTTGATTTTTCTTCATTTCAATTATAGACATTTTTTTTCATAATTATTGGATGACTATAAAGTTAATATAAATATTTTGAATGCTTAAAACAAATTGCATGTGACTTGGGTTCATAGTTTTGTAATAGTCGTATGAACATATATTGTATTCGATATCTATAATGATCAACAAATTAATTTATAGTTGGTTAATTTGGATTAATTTTGTTTGGTCATTGTATATGATTTTATATGTCTATGCTTGCTAGAATTCATCCAAAATTATTTGGAACAATTATTTTACAAAAAAAAAATGCAAATTGGTTTATTAATAAATGCTAGAAATTTGATTTTTAGAGTTAGTGCAATTCAAAATTTCAAAATAAATATTTTCATTATTTTATTGGAATTTAATATTACAATTGATGCAAATTTAAATAATTAATTGGATTGAATAATTAAATTTATAAATTAATTATTGGTTGTACCAATACGTAGAAAAAAAATTAATATTTGAAGCCTTTGCAACTTGAGAATCCAAAAACAATTTTCAATTCGGTTTAAAATATTTTTTCTTTTATAAATTGGCTTCTAAAATAGAAAGGATGTATAAGTATGGAATTAATTTGATTACATGGATTAATGAGATTAGTAGCCATATTTAAAATTTCATAAAGATAAGTGTAGAGATTATGATATTTTTACAGAGGACGAGAGTGGTTAATGGAGTCGTCACTTGGCATCTACACTAGGACCTCTAATCTTCTGTACTAGAAAGGTTCAAAATTCATATCCTATTTATGCCCTTATAATATGCATTCTTGTATATTGTAATGTTTATCAATCCCTTTTTAATCAAGCATGCATTTATATTTAAAGTATTTTATATCACCTTTTCATATAAAGAAAGTAAATTACAGTATTTAAAAGAAATATCACAAGTACATTATACATCCAGAAATTGGGTCATTGATTAATTGTTATTTGACCTGACAATTACCCGTAATTCCATAGGAATTGGCGGTAATTGCCTAACTCCTATTTCTAAGAGATTGGCCTTTATTAAAATACATTTTTCATGTGACTTTTGATTAAGGAAATGCAAATCCATTTTGTCAAGGAGAACACCATTTAATTATGTATAAAATCATTTGATGTGAAAGTTAGGTTTTAGCATGTAAAAACAAGTTATTTACTAACTATTACAACCCCAAAATAAGCAATGAAGTGTAAATAGTACAAAACCAAAAGAAATAATCCAAAGCATTAGAATGGTCATGTCTGTATGTCGACTGGTCCATGCAGACTCTATGAGGCTCTGACATTAGTCCGTGCAGACTACTACATAAATGATATTAAGTTCGTTCGGACCTTCACTCTAGTGAGAAGGGTCACTTGCATACAACTCAAAAGAAGAGATTAATAACACCAAATAGTGGTTCGTGAGGAGCTAACGACAATGTCAAATAGAATGATCATACAATATGATATAGATATAAGGGCATGCTAACATGGCGAACAAAATACATTAAAACATAATAGATAAGGCAAACATGATATTGTTATCGTACCATGGTCCGTACGGACCTCATGTTACATACATATCCAATTTATAGGTTCACGCAGACCTTCTACCACATACATATTCAATTAATAGGTCCATACGGACCTTCTATCATTTAAAATATGTTCATGCGGACTTAGGCATTAGTTCCAAAATGTAAGTATGATTACAATTTTCCATAAATGATTAGAACATTCTTAAATCAATTTAACAGGTTAACCTACTCTTATAATTATCATGGGGATTACATAGAACCACATCATTTGACAATTAATCATGGGAGATCATTGGTTAAACAAATAACTCAAATAAATGAATGAATATGATGAAAGGAGCCTCAGATCTTACCTTGAAGTGACCACTAAGCAATAAGACAATGGTTGGGTTTTAGAAGAATAATTATTTTAGTAAGGGTTATGGACTAGTAAAGTGGATCTTATGCCAATTGTCTTCAATCGTGTCTTTTATGTATTCCTTATTGTTCTCCCCCTTAGGTTTATTGAGACTCTCCCTTTTGCTCTCTTGAGACTCCATTAAGATTCCTTATTTTTCTTATACCCTAAAGTGGGTATTTATAAGCTTAAGTTTAAAGGTTTTCCGTCCAGGGGTGGTAAAATCCTTCTAGGACTAGGATTTAGTGCTCGAATAGGAATTCTACACTTTTGGAAGTTTTACGTCAGTAAGTCCATATGGACTTGCACGACTTAGTCCACGCGGACTTAAGCA
>CANXYI011583827.1:0-14317 GCA_948208565.1 Hura crepitans | reverse complement strand
AAGTCAATGAGTAAAAGTTTGTGAGTTGAGTGGAAGATAAATGTGAAGTTAAATATAGAAACTTTTAACTATAAATTCTTTAAAAATCCATAAAAGTTATTATACTTAAAAAATAAATTTATAATTAAATACATGTAAACTTTTAAAACTTTTCAAAGTTGTAATTTAAGAGTTTAAAAAGTTGTAATTAAATATTTTGAGACTTTTACAAACTTTTAAAAAATTTAAAAAATCTTGATTGAATATCTTTAAACTTTTAAAATATTTTAAAAATTTTAATTAAATACATCTAATTTTTTTTTAAAATAAAAATTTTAAAAAGTCATAATTAAATATAACCATGTTAAATATTCATTAATAATTGTAACATCCCGAAAATCTCAAGTTTTATAAATAGTGTTTTTAATTTAAAAATAAAAAATTTCTGATGCTTGGACACTAAATGGGTTGAATAAAGAAGGAAATAGATCAGGAATATTATAGCAAGTCTTATGTTATCGAATTTAATCCATTAATGTTGTGCAAGTGTTCGGAGTGCTGAGATTTATTATTTTTTGATATTTAAATATTAAAAAAGAAATTAAATATATTGGAATTGTAATTTTTAAAATGGAGGTCCGAACCAATTATGAAAATTCAAAGATATATAAATATATGAAAAAGAAGATGGGTGTTAATATATATAAAATAAGAAGAATAGGGAGAAAAAGGGAATTTGGCAATTTAAAAGAAAAATAAGAAAAAGGGACAGAGGAGCAAACAGAAGAGAAACGGGAAAGAAAGAAAAAAAGGGAAGGGGGAAGAGGTGCAGTGGCGTCTTAACAGTGCCGCGACAGCTGCTCCGGTGAACGATAGCAGCTTCGACGGTGATGGCACAATGGTTAGCTGATGTAGAGGAGAAAAAAGAAAGCAGTTACGTTGGAAGGAGGGACACCGCGAAGTTGCGGATGGCGGCAGAGATGCAGGTTAGAGGTGGCATCAAATTCGGGAGCAGCGACGAAGAGAGGCGAGACTATCAGTGTATGCTAACGGCTGCAAGCAGAAAAAAAGAAAAGAGAAGGAATGAAGAGAGGTGGACAGCAGGACATCGGGGGAGAAGCCGCAGTAGTCAAAGTTTGTGGTAGGAGGAAATTAGCAGCTACCACTACTACAGCGATGGAGCAGCATGCTGCTGCAGTAGAGCAGCGCTCCTGGTTGCACACCAAGGCGCAGCAATTGCAGCTGCCAGCAGTAGGCGCTGCGACAATAGTTACAGTCGGGAAGCTGCTACAAAAATGCGAAGGGAAGGCAGTAACACCTTCGGTTATCTAGACAGCAAGGAGAAGGGCAGAATAGTTTCGGTGAGCACAGAGGTAAACCGATTCTTATTTCCTCTGAATTTATTAGATGTGATTAAGATTAGAAAGTGAACAATCAAGGAGTAGAATTTTAGAAATTAATCTTCAGGAGTCAATTCTGGAACCCTATGCTGTTAAACATATTCTGTAGATTTTATTGATGAATTATGGTGATAGTTTAAGAATTTCAGTGACAGTATGTTCCTTGATGTAAATCAAGTTAGGAAAAATAGGGTAGATAAGGATAGGGATAATTTTGAGTTCAGAAATGAACTGTGCGTCTATGTTACCAATTGTCATTTGTATACGACTCAATCCTCTAGTCTTAAATTTTATGGAAATTAATAGCCTTACTTTGCATGGGTTGGTAATATGTAAAAAGGGGGTTGAGTTAGTGGAAAAGCTAAGATGAGTGGCTCTCTCAGTTACAAAGTGGATCAAAATAAAAAGGATGAGTTGTTGCCTAATTAAATTGGTTAATTTTAATGATGTTAAGTTTGGAATGAGTAGAAAGAGTTTTATTAGTGTTGGTTGGGAAGAGATTTAGTGGACATGGGGCTGGTTTTGATGCTTTTTAGTTTGGATTATATTGTTTATTCTTTCCCTAAATATCTTTCCATTTTATGTGGGGCAAGTAATGGTGAAAATGAGAGGAGAAAAAGAATGTCAAAAAGGGCGATTAGGAGCATATTAGTTGCTGTAACGGGAATTCGAATATGAAAAGGATTCTGGATTTAAAATAGCTAAAGCAATTTTAACGGTCTTAGAGGTAAGTATCCAAGTTCACAATGTTATATTTGAATATCATACATATTTATACTATGTAATGCGTGAAAAGATTAAAGGCATGAAAAATTATATGTCATGAAGATTTATGACCTTAAGTGTGTAAATTTGGCATTTTTAAATATATAATCATGAAATTAAGATGTTTTAAATGTTCGTGATTTAGTAAATGAGCCAAGTTACGTTATAATGTAACTATGAGCTCTATTATGTAAACAGGTGTATGATTAAGTGTATACAAACAAATATGCATATATTCAAATTTTAAATATGTTTAAAAGCATACTAGATGCATTATGATGTATTTTAATTATTGGGATACATAAAGATGGGAGATTTGTTTATGTTATAAATGGGAGATGTGAATGATAAGTGTTTATATCAATTGGTGTATCATGTATGTGGATGATTTAAGTATTGGATCAAATGTTATGATCATTTTTACACAAGATGTTATATGTGAGATAAGGAAATGTATGTATAATGACATGTGATATGGTAGTGATATCTTGATAGATTAAGACATAGTCTATAATGGTCCATCATATGATTGGGAAATAAATGTGCAAATTCATTTAGAAATACTAAATGTCGATATTATGCTTGCTATGAAATGAATGCTAAAAGGGGGTTATGCCACTAATGTCATGCATTTAATAGATTGTATGGCTGACAATAAGTATGTCAATATGTTTAATATGATAAGAATGGTATGAATTCAGGTAGGGGTGAGAAAGGAACTTAAAGTGGCACATTACACCAAATATGGAACATAATGCAGTTTAAAGAGCTAAATTTAAAAACCAAGGTTAAATAGGTCTAATTTATGAATAAATTGTCTATTTAACATAATTTTGTGTGAGCAAAAATGAGAGAATGCCATGGATATGTAAAATGCCCATTATGTGCCTTATGGTGGTTTTATGTACATAATATGTGTAAAGATGCCTTTACATGTGTTTATGTGAATCTGCCTTAAGACAACGTACATGGCAAGTATGTTTCCATGATGTGTAAGCAGAATGTGCAATATATGGTCCTTTGGTATGCATTGGCTGAAGGGATTAGGTGCCAAATTGGGGGTGCTTGTCTCTTTAGTAATAATTGGCTTTATGTGATTTTAGATGGTGACTATTAGGATGGTTGTTTGTCTGCTTAGAGATAGTGTATGAAAATTTGATACCCTGCTTATTTACATATGTTTATCATCATAGAAAGTGAGAAATAAGTAAAATGTGTTAAAAATGCACAATGGTCATACGAATCACACCCAATGAGCATGCGAAAAGTGTAATAACACAATAAGAGCTAGAAATAGCTTTATGGCCGAAAACACCAAAGTGGGCAGGAGGGCATGTGAGTTTGGATGATATAAGCTTTAAGTACAATTTTGTGTGTGTTTAAATATGGATATGTTGAATGTTTGATGATGAACACTAAAAGTGCACATATTAGCTAGTATGGCCAAATGGCTTGGTATGAGTGCTTAAGCATAACGACTCATAAAATGTGACCATTGAATTGTTTGCATGCTTCACATGTTAAAATGATTTCAAACAAGTTTATTAGCTTGAAAAACTAGTGTTTATGACAAAAAATGGGTCTTAGACCAAAATTGGCACTAAAGGGGCCTTTAGAACACATTATGCCATATAAGAAGAAAATTGAGATATACAGAGGCATAAATTTTCCTTAATGGATTTTATGACCTTATTGAGTATGTATATGATAAATACATGCTAAAAAAATCCATATATGAGATGGAAAAAAAATGTGATTGTGGTAAATATGGGATGATGACATGGAAAATGGGTATAAAAGTTCAAAATGCTATTTTTAATAAGGATATTCAATTTTAGTCATACAATGGCTAAAATATGCATGTTAAAAGCTATGTAAGCTTACTTAATGAGGTGAACCAAAAAATAATGGTTTTTAGCCCATGAGATGCTACAACCTAAGAAATTGATAGGTTGATCGGTCAACTAAGGGATATAACAGCTGCTAGGGCATTTCAATGCTTAGACGAGTTCTAAAGGTACACTTGTAGTCTACCTATGGATATATGTGCTGTGATCTTCGGATCTAAGTAGATGCAGTCGCAAGAAAAGGTCCCGTAAGGGCTGCTGCATAGAGCACATGTAGGTGTAGCTGCTTAAGTCATGTTAGACACTGTACTATGCTAGTGCATCAGCCATGGAGGTCCAATAGAACCATTGCATGTATTCTTATACAGGTGCAGCTGCAAGGAGGTGCAACAGGTCCACTACACAATTACTGGATGCAACCACTGGTAAGGTCCAAAATGTGGGCCCACTGCACAAGTTGTAATCCCATTATCTATAGGTTTGGGGTTATTCCCTTGGGCATAAGTTAAGATAACAAGGCAAAACAGTAAATTAACATATGAGGCATGTCATGACATTTATATGATAGATAAATGCATGCATGAGTTGAAAATGATAAAAGTAGACTTTTGAATGATATTAAATGCTTGTTTGCCATACATGTAACACAAGAAATGCATTGTGCATGATATATGCTAAATTGGACATGAATATGTTCATTCCTATTATAATTTAATAATTTGAAGTTTATACATGCATGTACACACATACTATCGTTTGATGCTATGATACATCTTGTATCCACCCTAGTTCATATCATGATGTAAAGGTAAGCATAGACATATGTTTATATATGTAATTAATGCATCTCCCTATTGTATGTGTATGTAGGAGGTGTGAAGTGAGTCATCTTAAATCATGTGGAATGATGTAAAAGAACTTTAGGTAAAATAGAAAAGGTCAAGAGGCTTATTTTACCTATGAATTGCAAGGGGGATTAACATCATTATAGTTAATTTGCATGTAATAATGGACATTTATGCATCTTGCTATCATTAATTATGTGATACACTGATGTAAGGTGAGTATGCCATAGAATTGCCAATATATTTTATTATTTTAAGTAATTTATGCTCCTTTCATGAGATGAATATTAAACTTGACTTGAGACTAATTGCACACACGAATGAAGATTTATTGAATCTCAGTTTTGTTATAAAAAGGTATGGTAACAATATATATTGACTCTATATAAAATGGATAAATGCATGTTACATATAACATAGTAAACTTGAATACATCGCTGAGCAAATTTTGCTTAGCGTGTCAGTGGTTTTGGATGCGTAGGTATATGTGGATTCTAGAGATGTGCAATTGGCATTTAAGGGCACTGATGGTGAAGAATCGTGGGGCCAAAGAATAGTGTATAATTAATTAGCACTATGTATATAGTTTTATGTTATGTATTTATTTCCGTAAGGATATGATGTAATCTATTTTATGGGATTGATTAAGGTTAGGTAATGATGTAATTGCTTAGATAATGTGTAGATGTATTGATAATGTGTGAACTATTGTAGTTAGATATGAATGACTGTGGTAGTATGTTGATTATGCGTTGATGTGATAAGAAAGATCATAGAGTGATAAGGAT
The DNA here is from genome assembly GCA_948208565.1 of Hura crepitans. NCBI lineage: Eukaryota > Viridiplantae > Streptophyta > Magnoliopsida > Malpighiales > Euphorbiaceae > Hura > Hura crepitans. The sequence continues at coordinate 8,693 of CANXYI011583827.1, read as the reverse complement.
GGGTGTATATATATATATATATGAAGTGTTTTTACAGGGTTTTAAAATTTTTGGGAAGTGCTTCGAATTATTGTTATGTTGCCGGATTTTCAGCATGAAAGTTATAATGGTTTTGGACTATTGGTCCACAATATATATATAGTTTACAATTTGTAAGATTATAGAAACATTTGGTTATAAGATACAACGTATTGAGTTATAATGAGTAGTTAAATAAGTTAGTAAGAAAAGATTTTTGTAACGCTTTTTACATAGGTCTATTCATTAGATCGGCTAAGGGGTGCTACAATAATAATTAAAATTTTTAATATTTAAAATTAGTAATTAAATAAGAATTATATTTGATTTTAAGAGGTTTATGTATACAATTTATGAGTGTTAATTTGATACGCAAAGAATAGTAATATGCAAAGATAAGCCGTGTTAAATAGCTTTATAGTTTATCATGGCCACCTAATAATTATTCATATTACTTTATGGTAAATTGTGCCACCATTTACATGAATAAAAAAATGAAAAGAAGAGGGGGAGAATTGTGATTCGTGATAAAGAAAAATTAGATGGGTTAGAGCACAAATAGAGAGAGATGGGTCAAATTGATTAAAGATAGAATTTCCTAACTATAGTTCATTTCATCTCAAGTTTAAGTGATCACTATTCGTTATTGCTAAATTTCTCGATGAATTGATAATAATGATTCCAGTTATTTTTATAAAACTAGATCTTGCTTGGCTAGTCACTCTTCCTCAACCAAAAAGAAGAATGCAACAATGTTTAGTAATTACCCAAGTTCAAGCTTCTATTATTGGAAATTGAATTGGATATAAGGTAGATTATTTTAGGATTATCATCATAGTTAGAAATTGGTTACTCACCTCTCCGAAAATAGGTTTTTTTGCTCGAACTATCTAAAAAAAGAAATAAAATATTCCATTTACCACATATTATTTCCCCAACTGTCATAATCTATGGTTGCAATTATCTACCTTAATATAGAGGTCATTTTACTATTTTCTTTCTTAGTAGACTTGTTTTATTCCTTAATATGAATGACCGAAGACCAACTTTTTTCATTTTTCTTTTTATTTTTGTTTTTTTATTTAACGGGAGAATATCTGGTTAGCAGTTTACTTGCTAACTTGAAATTGAATGATGCATAGTGCATCCACGGATGGAATCAAGACCCTAATTTTATATCTTCTTAGGTAATTCAACTTTATAATGGAAAAAAAATACTATTGATTTAAGAGATTTTTTTAATATTTTTTAAAATTAATGGTCAAATGTTGATGTGAACTTTAAAAAAGAAATACTGATATCATTAAGAAATACTGATATCATTCTTTTTATTTGTGTAATTTAAATAATGATAAATAGATTGAAATAAAATTGAGAAGTGATGTGAACTTTTTATGTAATTCTTTATTCAATTTAAAATTTTCATTATTTATCCATGAAACTATTTATTCACTTAATAATTACATAAGAAATATCGTGCTTTGAAAGGAATGCCAGAATAATTAGAACAACCCATAGAAATTTTAATAAAATTTGCAATTTTATTGAATACCGTGTTGATTAATCTATTATTAACATGGACAAAGGCAACATACGAAGAACAAATGTTGTAATGCCCGAAAATCTTGGTGTTATGAATAGTAATTTTCGGAACGTAAATAGTATTTTCTAAAACTTAGGTCACATTATTAATGTGATCAAATGGAAATATTAGTCATAATATAAATTTAGGTGAAATTTGAAGTGAAAATGAAGTCATTTAACTGGTTAATAATGATAATTAAAGATTTTATGATAGTGTCACGTGAATAGTGATATAGTTTTAACTGAACCATAAAATATTTAGTTTTGGCTTAAAAAATTCAAGGATCGATACAACTTGATACTTAAATATTCCAAATAGGCCATTGGCATTGGAATTGAAATTTTTAAATAGCGAAAAGTAATTTATTTGAAAAAGGGCAAAGTTGTAAAGTGTTATTTTTATTAGTTTTCTTCAATTTTTAAGCACGAGTTTCTAGAGGCTTACGGGTCTTAATACTATGATTTTATGAAGCATATAGAGGAATGAGTGATAGTTAATTGGGGGATGAAATAATTAAAAGAAAAGAATCGATTAAGGGTTAAAAAGGGATGACTATTGAATTAGAAGGGAACAGATCTTGACCATTCATTTGATTGACCAAATCAAAGGTTAAGTCAAGTATTTTGAGAAGGTTGAAAGGAGGAGTAGTGCTATCTTCTTCCTCCCCCTCTTTAAAGAAGCCGATGGCCTCTTCTTAAGGACCCCTCTCCCATTTCTTCTTCCTTCTTCAGTTTAGCCTTATTCTTCCATATCTAAACCATCAATCCAAGCTTCTATAGCCTCTACAATACCATAAAAGTAAGAAACCAAGGAAAGATTAAAGGTTTTTGAAGGATAAGTATATGGGTGAATAGTGACTTTATTTTTATAGAGTGAGTTTTTCTTTGATCTCATATTTTTTTTAGTGTCTTAGAGTGCCCAAAAAGACATTTATAAGGTTGGAATTGAGTTTTGAAACTTCTATGATTTATTATGAATTTTTACATCTTGCCTATGCTGCTTTATGCAAAGAAAAGTGAGCAAAGAAGGAAAAAGGGCAAAGAAAAGGAATAGGTCAAGTCTATCACTGTATTTTGATACTTTTGTAAGTGTATTCAACTTAACATATGCATTTTGTGTGTATGAGGTTATATAACGTATGTTTATGTTGGTATGTAATTAACGCTAATATGTGTAAATTGATGATTTGTTTTAATTACTAGCATGAGTAAGTATGAGTCATATTTAATTATAATGATATGATGAAGAATTGAGTAATTGAGGCCACTTTTATGTTGAGGTTGAATGCCTCTTTACAAAGCAATTGATGGATATGATCCTAATTAGACATAATATGCTTCTGTAGTTTAATTATGATAATAATGATGTAAGTTATGAACATGTTATATATAGACATATTAGCAATTTGATTTAGTGAGCTATGTTCTAATTTAATGCCAAAATCATTAAAATGCTTTAAGAGGATGATTATGTCACTTGAGATGGTTTATAAGCATGGGTAAGACATTATGTCTTAAATGAATTGTGTGAGCATAATTTGATGCCTATGTGATAATAGTGGAATATTTCAATGCATGATGTATGTTATGGATTTGATGCCATGAGTAATATGTAAGCCAAAATGGCTAAAGTATGTAGGTCAACAATTATGAAGTTGATGTCGACATTAAGGTATGTATTTTTATGCTACTTTAATTAATTAAGCATTTTCATGCCATGATTGAGATGTATGTATTATGTATGATATAAAAGTAAGAAGAATGATGAGATGAGCCTACAAAGTGATGATGATTAGTATGAGTCCATGCCTATTCCTATAAAGGGCATGATGAGACAAGTAAGTTATGCATGTATGTGAGATGGGTATGGGCAAATGGCCTATTAGGATGAGATTTGGTGCTTTAAGCACATAAAAAGAAAAACGTGTTAATAATATTTAAGCATGATATTATGATATTGAATTATTTGCATGTATGGATATGGAATATGGTTGAACATCTATTAAGTTTTAATTTTTTATAAAGTGGTTATAAATCATAATTAAGAAGATGAAATATAATAATTTTGGTAATGCCTCATACGATTAGACAACCTAGATTGGATAGGTTAACTAGTCAATTAGGAAGATTTTACAGCTGCTAGCATACTCTCGGGTGCAAGTATGGCCTTTACATATTAGTATGGCCTTTGGGCACTATTATAACCTTCGGGTCTTGATACGATCTATGGGTCGAGTATGGCCTTCGGGCATTAGTATGGCCTTTTAGGTATAATTAGTCCTGTTGTCTAGTTTTGGATAGTTGTCTTTTAGGTATAGGCATATTATAAGCATTCTAAAATATGTAACTAAGTTTGTACTGAAGTAAGTCAAACATGACAATAATGAAACCAAGTTTAATATTATGTTTATTATTTTATGCATGAGAAATCATTATGCTCATTTTAAGCAATTGCTTATGCACTTTTGCATGATTATAGTTTGCTATGCATATTTATGCTTATGATGTTGATTTTCATTAAAATTGATGTAAATGCATGATGTGTATGTGGACATACATATGTTATGTTGAATACACCACTAACTATTCACTTAACACATCATTTTTGTTTGTGATGCATAGGCTAAAGAATCAGATTAGAGTTAAAGCCTTAATATTCAACAAGTTAATCAAGAGATGATTTATTTTTGGTATTTTTCTTTATCTAATATATTATGTAATGTATTCATAATAGAGGCACTCTTGTATAATTTGAGAGATTGGGCCTAAGTTGTGTTGTAAATAATTTTGTAACTCTTTAAACTAACTTCTTATGTGTTAGTATAGTTATGTGTGGTAATATATAACTTGTATGATATCTTTTCTTACAACTAGGTTGATAATGTTTATTTGAGATTGTATAGTCAGATGGACCAATATAGAGTTGAGAACTATTTATGTGAATATAGAAGTGTTTCTACCTCGAGTTTACTATTCATGATAGGAATAGTGTCCCAGTACAGCCGTTGTCAAAATTTTGACACGATGATTTCTCTGATGTTTTGATATTTTAGCACAATCTAAGATTTCATGTTTGAAATTAGTTCAAGTTTTCAAAGCATTTATTTATCAAATAATTTTTCCATAACGATTTCAATTTGTGCAGGTTTTTGTGAGGATAGTTTGGATATTAGTATATGTGATGCTACTTATCTGGATCCAGTGATCAGATTGGGCAAGGGGCATCATATTTAGTAGTATTAGAGCTCTAGTTTAGGCATTCCTCGATAAATAAGGATTACATAAAAGTGCCTTAGGGTTGATAAATATGTATCACGTAATTATATGATATTGAGGCTTATAATCTATTTCTTATCCTATAGATAAAAAATAAGTCAATCTACACCACCAGGGAGTGCTGAGGAAGTAGAAAGTCATGCTCCCACATTAGTTAATATGCCCTCTAGGATAAATACTTTAACACTTAGTGCTACAGGTATTGCAGCTTGAGTAATACTGGTTTTTCTTTAGCAGATGGTGGATTTGCTAAGGCAAGCCACAATAGTAGCAACTTTTTCACCTCCTCTACCAACACAATTTACATTATAAGCCCTTTAGTAAACATACTTAGAGAGGCTTAAGAAAATAGGGGTTGAGGACTTCAAAGGTAAAAAGCTAGATGGATATAGTAAAGTAGAATACTAGCTGGATAGAATGGTGAGGATCATATAGTAGTTGAGATGCACTCCAGAGGAGTATGCAATTTATGCTACTTCTTTTTTTAAGGATGAGGCATTCAAATGGTTAAAGACCATTACAATATATAAAGGTCCTAAAGATTTGACCTGGGAATTCTTTCTTCCGGAGTTTAAGAAGAAGTACATCACTGAGCATTATCTGGACAAGATGAGATAAGAGTTTGTGGATTTGAGGTAAAAACAGAGATGTATATTAGAGTATGAGAAAGAATTTTCCAAGCTTAGCTAGTATGCTAATGAGATGGTTTCCGCTAAAGAAAACTGATGCAAGTGGTTTAAAAGGGGGCTCAACCTTGATATTAAGCTTCAGGTGGCTCTTCTGAAGCTTAAGGATTTTTCTGTATTGGTTATAGCTTGTTATATAGCGGAAGCAATCTATAAAGAGAAGAGGGATAGTTTCCTAAAGAAGAGGCCCTTTGGGCACGAACAAGCCAATTCAACCCCTATAATAGAAAAGAAATAAAAGGGTGACCAGTCTAAGCATCGACAGAGTCAAAAATAGGACTAGAAAGAGAAGTTGGGTCAGGGTTTAAGAGCCAATTCTAGACAACAGACTCAGACTATCTATGCCAAAAAATCCATATCCAAGAATGCACCGCCTCCTTAGTGTGAGCATTGTAGCAAGAGACATAGATGAACGTATTAGATGACTATGTTAGAAGTATGTTAGGGATGTGGCTCCAAAGGCCATATTGCTAGAGATTGTCTGACAAAGCCTATGGATTTGCCTAAAAGAGAGACTAAAAAGGTATAGGAGAGCGAGTTTGGGGGTAGCTAGAGAGACAAGTCTAAGAGCAAAACACTAGTTAGACAATATGCCATTAGAGTTAGAGAAGAAGCTAATGCACTGGAGGTGATAGTGGGTACTTTCCTACTCTTTGATTCACCTACTTTAGCATTGATAGATTTGAGTTCCACATATTCATATATTTGCATTGCATGAGAATAAGATTGGGGTTTACAATCTAAGATTCTAGATATAAAGATTCTTGTTACCAACCTGATAGGGTAGCATGTCTTAGTGAACAAAGTCTATAAGGAGTGTCCTTTGTTTGTACAAGGACATGAGTTTGTAGTTGATCTTATTAAGTTGCCTTTTAATGAGTTCAACCTAACTGTAGACACCTCACCTTTTGACTTATGATGATAACTAGAGATAGGCTTTTAAGTAATGGCATAAGCCCTTATGAAGCAAGTTAGCACGGATTTATTTTAGGGTCTGCATGGATATCCTCTACCTAGGTCCGTACTAGTCTAATCAACTCTACCAAGCCTAAGGCCTATGGTTTACTCGAACAAGGTCCAAATTAATATCCGTATAGACTAACTTAAACCTAGCCCAAAGCCCATAGACTTACGAGAAAGCATACAACCTAGGTCTGTATGGACTAATCTGTATAAGTCTGTATAGACTTGCTGACGTAAAATCTTCTAGAAGTGAGATTTTCCTATGTAGACTATGAATCCTAATCCTAGTAGGATTCTACCTCCTTCAGATAGAAAACCCTTCAAACCTAAGCCTAAAAATACTTTTCTTATGTATGAGAAAGGGGAGGCTAAAAATAAAATTCATAGCAACAAATAAACCCATCTGTGAGTTTAGGAGAGTACTCCAAAGAGGATACGATCTACTAGTCCTATTAACCTCACCTAAAATAATTCCTTCTATACTCCTACACTTTTATGCTATTGCTTGAAGAGTTTATTCACCAAGTAATATCTGAGGTCTTGTCTATATATTCTTATTATTTTCAAAGACCTATGATCTCTAAAGATTGATCATAAGTGAGATGATTTTATGTAATCCCCATTTTGATCATAGGAGTAGGTCATGATTTTAAGTTATTTCATAGTGTACAATTAGTTGCCATTACTTCATTTTTATTCTGTTATTTTGTCTTAATTGCACAGACCTATATATAAGCATGTTGAAGTTCACGTGGACTAATCTTCTTGATATGTGTATGGTATGTCGTCCGCACAGACTTAAGATCGATAACAATGTCTTATTTGTTTTATGTATCATGTTTTGATATATTTTGTTTACCATGTTAATATTATCCTCTAATGTTATCATGTTGTACAATTATCCCATTCTCTAATATTTATATTATTGATGTACTGAAATTGTTGTTTATTCCATATCGATTCCCTCTCATGAGGAACGTAGTCCATACGGGTGAGCTTGTTTTATTATTGTTTATTTTGTTATAAGGTCTGCATGGACTCCCTTTAATGAGGAATGTAGTCTGTATAAATGTATTTGTGTTTAAGTATATTTATTATGGTATGTAATCTGCACGGACATTTACTTTAAATTTTAGTTTCACATGTGTTTATTCTATGTTTTCTTTATGATTTTATATGAATCCTTTATTTGGTATCATTAAACCTTTTCTTTTGAGTTATATGTAAGTGACCTTTCTTATTAGAGTGGAGGTTCGGATGGACATATAACCCTTACGAGCAGTAGTCCACACGGACACTTGCTAGAGCTTTATAGAGTCTGCACGGGGTTAAAGTCATATAGACGGGACCATTTAAGATCTTTTTTTTTTATTTCCTTTAGTTTTGTACTTATTATTTCTTCCTATTCATTCTGGGTTGTAATAGGTAGTAAATAACTTCTTTTACACGCTAAAACCTAAATCTCACACTAAAAAGGTTTTCTATCTAATTAATTGGTTTTTTCCTAATAAAGTGGTTTTGAGTTTTCATTAATCAAAGTCATAATAACAAAAATGTATTTCAATAAAGGCCAATCTCCTAGAGATGGGAGTTGGGCAATTACCATCAATTCCTATGATACGGGTAATTGTCAAGTCACATCACAATTGAATGAATGGCTAGATTTATGGATGCACAATTACACTTGTTATATTCTTCAAATACTGCAATTTACTTCTTATACATGCAAAAGTGATATGGATGCTTAAATATAATGGATGCTTGCTTAATACGAGACTAATAAACATTACAACATAAAATGGAATGCATATTATTGGGGCATAAATAAGATCTAAATTTCGAACCTTTATGGTATAAAAGATTAGAGGTCTTGGTGTAGAGGTTAGGTGGTGACTCCACTAACCACTCTTATCCCCAATAAAAATATTATAATCTTTATAGTGGCAACTCCACTGGGGACTGAGAAACTCAACCTGAAAGTGCTTAAATAATATGCCATCTAATATTCTAATTTTTATCAATCTCATTGCATTGTACTTTTTTATACTGTGTCCTTATTACCCTAGATGGTGTTGTGAACCATGACTCCATTTTCATTGAAGAATGGAGAAGTGCTAGCATATCCATCACTCACAAGCCTTATACTTTTAGGTATATGAAAAGGTA
>CANXYI011583724.1:0-12114 GCA_948208565.1 Hura crepitans | reverse complement strand
TCCAATAATCTTTCTTTCTCCTATTTTAGTCCAATGCAATGAAGTCATGTATTTCTTTCCATAAAGAGCTTCATAAAGTGCCATTAGAATACTAGATTGATAACTATTATTATAGGCGAACTCTATTAATAGGAGATAATTATCCCAACTTCCTTTAAAAACTATAATGCAACTCCTCAGCATGTCTTCAAGGATCTACCACATGTGCTAACTTAACACATATTACTTTCCATCTTATCTCAAAATATAAACAAGGTTTGGCTCTTACCTAAATCATTTCTTATTGTCTATTTGTTTAAGGGTGAAAAACAATGTTGAAATTCAAATTAGTGCCCAAAGATCTTTGTAAACTCTCCTAAAAACTTGAAGTTAATCTGGGTCTTTATCAAAAATAATAGATATAGGTACTACATATATTTGGACTATCTTATTGATGTATGGTTATGCTAACTTATCAAGCGAATAATTTTGTCAAATGGGAAGAAAATAAGCTAAATTTGTAAGTCAATCCATAATTACCTAGATAGCATTATGCTTTTTCTAAGTAAGGGGAAGACCTACAACAAAATCCATCATAGTTCATTCCCATTTCCACTTGGTTATACTGATTAGTTTTAAAAGTCCTAAAGGAATTTGCTATTAAGCTTTTTCTTGCTGACATACCAAACATCTTGCCACAAATTCTACTATATCCTTCTTCATGCTAAGCCACTAATATAAAAACCTAAAATCCTTATACATCTTAGTGCTTTTTGGATGAATAACATAAGCTACTATGTGTGCCTCCATTAAGATACACTTTTTTAGTTCTAATACATTAGGCACCCATAATTTGTCCTTGAAATACAAACTTCCATCTTCTTTGAAAAAATAATCTACTTTTTTCCCTCTTGTATTTCTTTTATCATCTTTTTATTTCTTTTGTCGTGCTTTTGTGTATCTTAAACTTATATGTCTCGACTTGAATTTAGGTATAATAGCTCTATTAGGTTCTATGCTTAATCAAGTATTTAACACTTTCAAATCTACATAAAGAAGATATTAACTTAAAGTTTTTGGGAGAGCCTACAAAGGTCTTTAAGATTAACTTCTCATTTAAAAAGATTTTATGTCATAAAAAATCTTACTTACAACATATGCCTATAATGAACTTTCTATTAAGAGTATCTGTTACAATATTTGCTTTTCCTAAATGGTAACTTGTCACACAATTATAGTCCTTAATTATTACCATCCATCTCTATTGCCTTAGATTCAACTCCTTTTAAGTAGGCAAATACTTTAAGATTTTATGATCTATATAAATGTAACATTTCTCTCCATATAAGTAATGCATCAATATCTTAAGGACAAAGACAATGGCTGCTAGTTCTAAATCATGGGTAAGGTAATTATGCTTATGAGGTTTAAGCTTCCTAGAGGCATAAGCAATCACCTTACCTTTGTGATTTAGAATACAGCTAAGTCCATTATGAGAAGTATTACTATAAATCACAAAGTTCTTGCCATAAGAGGGTTGAGTAAGGACATGTGCTTCAATCAACATCTTTTTTAGCTTTTTAAAACTATTTTGACATTTAATATGATGCACAAACTTAAAATTTTTGTGTAGAAGCTATATCAGTAGAGATGTTACCATAAAAAATTCCCTTACAAAGCTTCTATAGTACCCTATAAGATAAAGGAAACTATGAATCTCTATCACATTTTGAGGAGGTTTCCAATTGAGAATGGCCTCAATCTAGCTTGGGTATACTCTCACTCAATTAGAAGAAATAATGTCTCAAAAAAGAAACTTGCTCTAGCAAAAACTCACACTTACTAAGCTTAGCATAAAGCTGATGATCTCTCAAGATCTACAACACTATCTTTAGATATTGATCATGTTCCTTTTTAGTTATGGAGTAAACTAAGATATCATGTAGCATCCCTAAACCCAATTGATACACAAATTTAGGTACAAGATGTCACATGTCTTATTCTATTACCATTCTTTTATCTAGTCTCTTATACCCTTTATTTAGTTAACTCAATGTAGTTATCATCCTAGAAGTTGCATGCCAATTCAAATTCTTTTATGAGTCTCATACAAACACATCAGATTTATATAACACATGTATAAACCTATTAACAATATTATTAATACTTAAGAATTATTTAATACAAGTGTTATTTATATGTCTAAGTTTATAATTAAATAATCTAGAAATACGAATCCATTTAGATATAATTTATATTAAAACAACATGTAATACAGGAACATTATCACAAATTGGGATGCTTATGATGTCTTCTTCTTAATTATCTATTTATTACATTCTGCTTTTACCATGGCTAGGACTTGTCCACTACTTTGCCTAACTAAAGTAATAACCTTATATTAGCAATATGCCAATGCACTGAGCAAGATTGCTTAGTGGTGTATTCTAATACTATGAAACCTATAACTTATGCTACAATTAAATTTTTATACCTTTGTTTGCCTTTTAAACTATATTCCTCTATTCATTTACTCATTCATTTATGTTTTTATGTGCATTTTAAATAATTGTTCTTCCTTTAATATGCTTTAATACATTAAGCTTTGTCGTGCCATTTCTAATCATTTGCAATAATATTTTTGATGGGTGTCAAATCAACCAAAAATAATTTCCTACTCTCTTTAAGCAAATGAATTGTAAATAGGGTGAGCAAGGTCAAATCCATAGATACTTGTTTAATTTAATTCTTTCAAAATAACCAAGACAATTGATCCAATTAATTAAATGGGATTTTATGCAACTAAAAATTAAAGCAACAATTTAAATTAATTAAAAGATAGAAAATTAAATGGGAAAATCAATAGATGGAAACCCACCACAAGGATTAATTATAGTTTAGTTCTCGGGATTGATCATATACACAAAGGATAATCACATTATTATTTCAACCAATCAGTTATAGTTGTTGAATGCCATTTAAAAACCAATTCCTCATTAAAAATATATTAATTATGAACCTCAATAATTAATCCCTAATTAATCAGGCAGTCTTAGAACACTGTCATAGAATTTAACCTATTAAAAGTGTTAAGAATTAGAGGAACATGATTCTAATCAATAGACTTAACAATACAGTTTATTATAATGAGATTGCATATCTCTACAACATGATTTATCAGTTGTTGGCCATAAAAATCAAATTTTATAAGTAATTATCTTCTCAAAAATCTAAATAGCAATCATTATTAGATTAATCACACAATTGCCTAGATTATAGGACTAATGAAACAATAATATAAATGTAGCAGAAAATATACAATAAATAAAATAACAAAGAGACGAAAAGAATTTGATTAGATCTCACAATCCTTGTAGATCATGAACTTTAATAATCCTTTGCTAGAATAAAGAAATTAGCCACACATGTTCTTGACAAAATCTAACATAAAGTTCAAAATACAAAAAAACAGAATGAGAATACATTCCTCTTACAAATAATAAATAATAAAAAGAAAGAGTTCTTTTTAAAAAGGGAATTATGTCCTAAAATTCCTCCAAAAGATTAGAGAAAGTAGAAAAAATAAGAGTCCAAAATATCCTTAGGAATTATCTTAATTAATGGTAGATTATTCCCTATAAAACTCTTCCTAAAAAATACAACTAAATATGATAGTTGTCTAATAAAAATCGGGTTGTATTTGATAGGTGGCCATGACCCTTAGTCTTAACCCAAGGCTAACACCCGTGGCTAAGTAGATTCTTCAAAAGGTTTTCAAAAATCCACGAATAGACTTGAGATTTATAAAACTTACCCAAAATGACAACTCACAAACTAAGTCAATCTTTATCAATTAAGCATAATTAAGCATATAAAAGTATGGGAAATTACAAGGAAAATGGTGCACAAATACACCTTATCAAATTGCCTCACACTTAAATTGTGCTTGTCCTCAAGCACACGTATAAAAAGAAATAAATAGCGAAATACAGTTTCTCTTCCACAGCCATTACCAATATATTCCAGCAACTCAAGCTATGAAATCAAGAAAAAAATTAAACAACAAATCTCTATGCTCCCATAAGACAAAATGACAATCCTCAACAACTCAATGAACACCAGCTTGGCAAACTATAATCACACGATAATTTTTAATCCATCTAAAATTAAGCTAACATACATGGAAAAATGTATCCAAACTTGCCAAGATATGATCCACACAAGGCATACAAGTATTAAAAATGGAGACCAAAGAACTAGGCATTAACATATATAATTTAGCACTTTTTTTTTAATTATTTGATAAATTATTAAATTTAGGCACTTATTAGGCTTGCTTATGTATCTTTGATAGATTACAACCTTAGGTGGCTATTAACACCACTCATAATCAAGTGAAATATGGGTGATTCGAATCATTTTTTACCCAAATAAGGGCTTGGTTCTCCCAATATTGGGCTGTTCCATACACAAATTGTAATGTTTGTAAGTTAAAGTTTCATGAATAATACATCCGAGGCATGAATAGTGCTTTCAGGAGTCGGGGCACCTTAGTAAGGCCAGAAAGGGGCGTACTAGTCATAAAATTTTGACGGGCCATAAAACGAACAAAATGAATTAATTTAAAATTTTAGTGTAATCAATACATTATTTCGAGCCAAGAATTAGCGAATAGTAGCCTAAAATAAGTTTATGTCAAGACAGCTTCGAGATGTGCCTAGACAAAACCAAAACTGCAATACCTTGAAGCTTAAAAATTCCAATCTACATGTTGGTGAAGGAATTTTAATTTTTTGAGATCACTTGATATTTTTTTCAAAATTTCTTATTTTTATAAGTGAATAGTTACCATGGTTGCCTTTGGAATTAGAGCTTGAAATTTTATAAGTCCTTCAATGGGTCTAATTAAGGATTTTTAAAATTAAAATGACTATTTTTGTAGGTCTAGAAAAATTAATATGAATTTCTAAAGTTTAAATGGAAATCAGGTGAATATGGATCGTTCGATTACCATGTGTCATGATCCGAGCCTTCCACCTCACCTATATAAAAGGTTACACACATGTGAGAGGGTCACATGTGTAAAGCCATCTTTCTTCCCCTTTTTCTTTGCCAAATTCGATATCATTCCTCCTCCCATCTCCCACCATTTTTCTTTTCTCTCTCCTCCTATACACACTAAAACCCCATAAAAATTACATGATACCAACCCTCCATAATCCCTAGAATCCATTCTAAGTGGTAGCATTAAGAAATTAGGCTTGGAAAGTGAGATATCACAAAAGGGTAAATAGTGTCAATGTCAAGTGTAAGTGATAATTTTTCAATTTTTATTTCTATTTTAGGTAGTATACATGATTCTACTAAAAAATATGTTTATAGATTTCAATTTGAAAGTTTGTAGAATTTTTGGGAATTTTTCTAAGTGTGGAATGGTTATGTTTAGGGCAAGGAGAAAGGATTGAGGGAGAAGCTCAACCAAGGCCATAAGTGGTGGAAAAAAGGGTGTTCTCACACCCTAAGTATATGGATTTGATGTAATTTTTCCATGCCATATAGTTTTGTATATGTATGTGAATGTGAGTGTGTATAGAAGTTGCAAAAATTGGGGTAGTGTATGAAATTGATACCAAATGAGTATGTCATTATGCTAGTTGCATGGAAATAAGGTGGTATGTATGATTTAAGTGAAAGAAAATAAGTGTCGGTGTGTGACCTTGCATTGGTAAAATGGTGTGTGTGTTGGGTATAATGTGTGAACACGTATATGACATGATAACTATGGCATTGGTATGAAAATCATGATGGGAAAAATAAGTAGAAAGAAAAGAAGTGATAGATAATGATTTAGTAGTTTTGACAAAAAAATGGTAGGTAAGTGTGGTATATGGATGTGTATATGTATGTGATATAGTTATTTGGAATATAAAAATGATAGCATAATTAAGTATAAATGAAATAATGGTTTTAATGATGTATAATGATTTATGTATAAGATGATCTTGGGATTGGCATATGTAATGAGATGGAAACTATGAAAGGGAAAATTTACCATATGAATAGTGACTTATGGAAAAATGACCAAATGAATAGTGTTTTGTAGAAATGACCCATAATTGAGAAAGGTGTATAAGTGCACCCATATGCAACATGTGAAATGCTATAAATAAAAGATGATTGTTAACTAAATAATAAAGAATAATCAGTAACTAAGCCCATCAATTAGACACCCATTAGATGGGTTGACCAGTCATTTATAAAGTTAGTAGCTACTAGGCAAGTTAGTTTTTTAGCCTTTATTGTATGATAGAGAAGGCGAATATAGTCGACGAGGTTCAGATGTTGAACCTAGCACACTCAGGTATTGGGAGATCCATATAGGTTAATCCCTACTATCCATTAGATTTATTATGGATACTAGGAGGTCCCATGAGGATGATCCCTGTTATCCATCAGAGTACTAATAAAGAGGTTGATTGGGATATTGAGAGGTCTCACAGAGCTAATCCTTGCTATCCCCTCATAGATATTGGGAGTATGAACTGATCCATGCTATCTACCAGTCTGGTATTAAGTGGTTCCAAAGAACTGATCCTTACTATCAAACCAGGTAGGTGCAGCTATCGATTCCTAAAATATAGGCCACTGCATAGTATATATCCCATTATTCGATGTCTTAAAGGGTATTCAATGTGTCAATGGCCTAATGGTAAAGTAATTAAATGAATATAATATAATAGGACTAGTAACAATGGTTAATAAGTAAAGATATGAACTTGAATAATGAGGCTCACCAGATGAAACTAGAACAGGTTACTTACACGATAAGGCACTATGAATTATAACACATAACTAATGAATAAGTAGTAATATCACATGTAAATGATTTTAATACTCATGTTATTGTGTATCTCATATCATTTATTTATGTATACATGCATGACATGCATTTATTATATCTCATCCACCACTGAGTGTATGCTCAGGATGTCGATGTTCCAATCCACAAGTTATACATGTTGTTAGCTACCTAGCCTCAGTAAGTGCTGTGTAGCAATCTCACTCATAGGGTATAAATTCTTATACTTTTAATGGTTGTAGAGATGGCATTCATGTATGTAGATATGTGTGAAATATATAGACTTAGATGTTATATATTATAGACATGTAGTTAGATCATTGTGTGAATAGTATGAATAATTATGTATGTCTATGACTGAATAATTTATATAGCATACTGGTGTGCTATTGGATGTTATGGGTCTAAGACCCTATGTCGATTATGTTGACTATAATTGATGGGTTTTAAAGGGCTAAAAGGGTCTAAGGGTTGTGAATATGATTGTGATGAGTATAGAAGTGTTTTTAAACTAGAGAAATTTTTGGTTTTTCACCTGAGTAGCTGTTATGTTTCCTAAATTTCTATAAAATGGATAATAGACCAAAAATAGCATTTTATTAGACTAGGATAGTCAATACTAGAGTATTATACCATGTAATAAATGAACTAACTAAGAAGTACCATCATATCACATAATGCTATAATTGTTACATGAATGAAGCTTAGGGTAATTTTAGGAGGGGTGACCTATATGAGGTAGCATTCCTTATCTGCTTCCTTCAAGAAGGAGCAGGGGGTGTTACACAAATGTCCTTTTTTATTTTTTTATGTTTATTAAGGAGAGTTTACTAAAGGGGAATAGATGCCATGCCACCTGAACCAACCAATGATGGTGACCACAATTCTTAAGACTAGTGGAGTGAAACTTTTTAGGATGTGCCCCTTTTTTTCAATTTGAAGACATTGGTCTTCAAGTCCCCTTTTGTGCAATTTCAAGTATCAAGATTAATATCTAGGCAAGTTTTAGCTACTTCTTCACATATGCATGGCAATCCAATCCATATGCATACAAGATTAATTGTTTCACCTTTTTAATCTAAGCATAATATTCAAATTTCATGAGTTAAAAAATAAGTGGGGAGTAAAGAAACAAACTATCTAATCATCTTTCTAGAATTCACAACCTAAATCACAAAACTCAAGTGTCAAGGTTACCTCAAGGATATCACAATCCACATATCAAAAGAGCATGCAATTGACATAAAAAAATTCTTAAGATCTACAAAGGAAGAAATAAAAATATAGAAGGATAGACAATGAAACTAAGTTATACTAACTATGGCCATCACTTTAACAAAGCAAAAATATCAACAATGATGTACACCTCCCACACTTAATTTACACAATGCCTTTATGTGTGAATAAGTAAGAATATAAGGATAAAGAACTCCCTTGGATGGGCCACTACATGTGTGAGGTGTGGTTGATGTCAAGGCTTCTATAAATGCTAACAATATTCTTGTCATGCAGGTCAGTTGATCCTCAATTAATCCAATTCTTCCATCATGGAAGTGAAGGCACTCATCTATCTTCTCATATCCCTCTAAAGCATCAATTTTTCCCTTTGGTTGTGAAGGACTAGCTCTATGAGTTGCGTAGGTGGAGTTTGCCCTATCTCCTTTAAAAAAATTATCAAATGGCATGGGACTATAAGACCTGTAAGAGCAAAATACACATACCCATCCTTTGGGGCCAACAAACCCATACTATCCAAACATTTAATATTCAGAGGCAACACGTCGCAAGTAATGTGAAAGTCATTGTCATCTAGATCAATCAAATATGTAGTAACAGCAAAGTGGGTGATTAATGATCCTAAAATAAGTGGCTTCCTAAATGACAGAACATTGGAAAATTGGCTAGCAAGCAAAAATCCCAAATTCACTCTCTTAGCAGTCATTATACACTAAAGGAAAAATAACTTAGTCTTGGAAAGGATGCCAAGTGCATCTTTCCTCACATAAATTGTAAAAGCAAGGAATCCATATATATATCTCAATAATCCATCTTGCAAAAATGTATCTCTAGAGGAACCTGAGTGTGACATCCCCTACTGGATTCCCGAAGAAACTTAATAAGTGGTGGACTTCACTCCAGGTCACCTATCCTAAAATTTCTCCCAGGGCCATTCATTTAACCTTTACTAATTTCTCTTTAGATCTTGCTATTTGACTCCAAAATCACTTTTGTCTGTTCCTATAGTCATTTAGTTGGGATCAATGTGATCCAGCCATTACAAAGGAAATCTACTAATGCTCAAATTTCACCTAATGATCTGGCAGCATACTAGCTGCTCGAGTCTTAACCCAAAATTTGAACAAGCCTGTTTAAACACTTCTATAAGTAATCCACAACACCTGGACCAATTTGGTCCCCTATTCTCAGCTTATCATCATCATCTAACATACATCAAACATAAGCCTCAGGCCATAGATGAACATGCATAAATATATAGACTCAGGCTCACATCAACAGTACATATCACATAGGGTCATACATTATCCAAAGAACATGTATAAAAATACTTAATTTACATCAAGTCATAATCACTTAATTACATTATATTTCAAAGCCTAAATACATTTCCTACCCATTTTCCACCTAAGTCTATAGATATCTAACTGTATAATAATTTCATCCAAGGTCTTCACCTGTATCCTTTGAACTGCTGTTGTCACGCTTTACGAGGCATGTCCCGCTGAAGTGTACCTATGCACCAAAATTGGTACACTAAGTATACGAGATACTCAATGATGAACTTAAAGCAATTTAATCATGTTATAATATTATTAATTAATTTGAGCAGTTTAAGATTGATTTTACTTGATTATATAACTTAACTATTCACTAAAGTGCCAAATTACTAAAATACCCTTAAGGTATTTATTTGGTATGAAATGGTATTTTTAACTCAGCTAAATATTTTAAAGTGAGGACTATTACTTTTAACATCCATACTTTAGGAGAACCACTTAGTCTATCTCAAAGTGAAAAATTACTAAAATACCCTTTTACTATATTTTTATTACTTTTCTTAAAAAGGTTATCTACAAGCTTAAACCTTCTCTTTAGTGATTATTCTGCTTGTTACTTAATTTGTTTCACTATAATTGATCTAGCACATTTGTGCAAAATGTATAAAATACTCTTTAGCTTGCATCTTATCAGATCTTGGGAAATACTGTCCCATTATGCTTTTTTTACATGTTTATATTCAATCTATTTATTTATTTAATTATATTCTCTAGCCTGACTAGGAAGATGACATTTTAAGACACTGGATCTAAAGGGATAATAAACTGGTGCAGTGGTCCCTATTCTGGACCTTTGTCACTGCATTGGCATGTGTGCCATAATAGAGATCAGCCGTAGCCTCCCCAGACATAATAAAATTAACTTTGTGGCATAATGGAGATCAGCCCGTGGGCCTCTACAATCATAAATAAGAGTAACTATGTGACATAATAGAGATTAGCTTGTAGGCCTCCACGTCCACAATTCATCATCAGGAACTGGGTGACATAATAGAGATTAGTCTGTAGACCTCTCCAGCCACCAATGAATACCATCAATAACTGGGTGACATAATAGAGATCAGTCCGCAGACCTCTCCAGCCACCAAGGAACAAGTAGCTGCAAAACCTTAAGTCAACTAGTCAAACCATCCAATGGGTTTCTAACCAATGGGCCAAGTAGCTCAAATTAACTTCTTTTATTGACAAAAAATATTCTTATAATATTTAAGTTTTAAAAATAGATAGATAAAAGTTTTATCTAATACTTTAAATTTTTATCTAGACTGGTATAGCCACTTTTTGGCTCTACCGAGTAAAATTCCAAAACAATTTCTAAGTCAATTATTGCCAAAACTCAAGGCATCTTATATTAAGATTTATCAAGGCATTTTCACTTAAAAGGTTAATACTTTCTATCTAGTGACATTTTTAATGCAGGTAGAGGTCAACTGGATGGTTATAGGTCATTTCGACCATTTTTAAAGCCCTTTTTTAGGATTATTTTAATTCCAAATTTAACTCAATTTTCAAGGTTCTTTCAAATACTTGTCTAGGCATAAGGCCAACTGTAACTAGGCTAAATCCATGACCAAAACATAAGCACAAATGCCATCTTTAACTGAGTTAATTCCATGGTTAAAATATAGTTCAAGTCTAGCCTCTCAAAGGTATAAATAAAGTTCAATTTACTAACTCATTTGAATCCATTTTTAAGTCATTATTTCGAATGTGAATTACAAAGTTTAAATTAAATCTTTCTTAGCCATTTCAAGGCACATTTTCTAAGGTGTATACTACGATATCATTCAGTCATTTACTTAATTTAATTCCTTAGGCATTTCTTACCAATTTTCAAGCCTTTGTAGCATACTTAATCATCACTTTATCAACTTAATTTTCATGCCAACATGCCATGAATAAATTTTAGGTACTTAGGGAAAATAGACTAAATTCCCATTCTTTTCCACATAATCACAACATTCAAGAATATTTCAATGCCATTGACTCAATTATGGTCATAGACATCTCAATCTAAGCTAATTTAGCTAAGGCATAAAGTAACATTTCTTAAAACACAATCATGGAAGCTTATGGGTGCAAGCAACATTACACATTCCATGGTGATTTCCTTACCCCAATTTACTTAGTTCACATCCTAGCATGCCAAGCACATTCTAAACTCATCTTAGGCACCAATTTACTCACTTAAACAACTATAGGAAGCAAATTCTAGCAAGCTTTGTAAGGCCAAATAAGTAAACACTAAAAATAGCATGCTTAATTCCACTAAATACTCAAGGGAACCAACATCACCAAGGAAGAATTCAACATTAAATACATCATTCTAGCGCTTCTAAGTCAATTTTCACTAGCATAGAAACCCAAACATATGAAGAAAAGGCTAAAAGTCCACTTACATATCACATTTAAGGTATCATTCCCATCTAAGCCTATGCTGCCAGCCTAATTTTAGCAACCATAGTGACTGTATTCCTCTTCTGTGAGCCACCAAATGCAATTCTTATGCCACCACCACCTCACATACATCACCATCTAGATGTTAGCTATGGTTTAGCATTAAAACTAGCCAAAAAACTAGAGAAATGAGGGAGAACTAGCCATGAACTCACCTTTGGGTCATAGTTCTAGACTATTCTAAACTAGTCCTTTTGTTTGATTTTTATCTCCCAAACCACAACTCTATTCGGCCTAATTCTT
>CANXYI011583661.1:0-12633 GCA_948208565.1 Hura crepitans | reverse complement strand
CAATCTCAACCCTGTTATTAATGTTTCGTATTCAAACACATTTTTTGAGGCTTTAAAATTCAGGTTTATAGCATACTCTATAGTAGTATTGATCGGCCCTTTAAGGTAAACTCTAGCTCTTGCCCCTACATCTTGAAATGCTCTATCTACAAATAATTCCTAAGTCAAAAGTTCAGATGGCCAGTTGGATGTATTTGTGATCAGACCATTAAATTTCACCATGAAGTCAGCAAGTACTTGTGCTTTTGTTGTTATACGGGGCTTAAATCTCACATCAAAAGCTTACAACTTGATAGCCTACTATGCTAACTTTCCTTTAACATCTGGTTGTTGTAAGAGCTTTCTTAGTTGTTGATTAGTTTGAATAATGACTTAATGAGCTTAGAAGTAATGTTTCACTTTTCTACAACCATCATCAATGTTATAAGCAATTTCTCTACTGGACTTTTTCTTAATTTAGCTCTTTACAACACATGATTGATATTATAAATAGGTCTCTAAATTTTTTGATCCTCTTTAACAAGGATAGTTGCCACAACCTGAGATTATACAGATAGATAAAGAAATAAATCTTCTTTACTATAAGCCTACTTAGTAGTGGTGGAGACATTAAAAAGTTTTTTAATGCTAAAAAGGCATTATGGAATTCTTCATCCCACACAAATTTACTGTCCTTGTGTAACTTCTTGAAGAAAGGTAAACATTTTTTGACATAGTAAGAAATAAACCTCCCAAGGCTTGTTATTTGGCCATTTAGCTTCTTTACCTCATTGACATTTCTCAGGGCTTGCATCTTTATGATTGCGTGAATCTTCTCTGGGATATCATAAATCCCAAAAAAATTTTTGCCTACATACTAAATGAGCACATTTTTAGATTTAACTTCATCTTGTATTGGTTTAGTACTTCGAACACCTTAGTAAGATCGAAAGCATGATCTTTTAACAACTTACTTTTGACAACCATATCATCTATGTAAAGTTCCATAGTATGATGGCTTAATGATTTGAATATTTTATTAATTAATCTTTGATATGTTGTACCCGCATTCTTTGACCCAAAAGGCATGACATTGTAATAGAACATACCTTTATAGGTGACAAAATTGGTATTCTCTCTATCTTTCCAAAACATGGGTATTTGATGATACTTAGAGTAAGCATCCAGAAAAGAGTATATTGCATATTCTGCAGTTGAGACAATGAGCCTATCGATGTGTGGCAGAGGATAGCTATCCTTTAAGCAAGCCTTATTCAAATTAGTGAAATCTATGCATATTCTCATATTCCTATTCTTTTTTCTAACCAGGATAATGTTGGTTAGCCAATCGAGGTATGTGACCTCCTGATTGGCTTATGATGAGAGCGATTTGTGAGTTTCCTCTAAAATTATCTTAAGATGATCGAAAGCTTGCCTCTTTAATTTTTGTTTGACTGGCTCTACCATTGGGTTTACATTAAGCTTGTGGGATATGACTTTTGGGTTTATGCCTGCATATATCTATTTGTGACTAGGCAAAAGAAGCTTGATTAATCATTAGAACTTACAATGTCTTCCACTTGCTTTCTTTTAGGATTTCATCACCCAATGTCAC
The DNA here is from genome assembly GCA_948208565.1 of Hura crepitans. NCBI lineage: Eukaryota > Viridiplantae > Streptophyta > Magnoliopsida > Malpighiales > Euphorbiaceae > Hura > Hura crepitans. Next base: position 11,039 of record CANXYI011583661.1, on the reverse strand, counting down.
CTCTTTCCCCAGGGCTAATTGGTGTTTGACCAATTTTTTGACCAGTTGATGCTTATTTTCTTGATGTTCTCTTTCTTTCTTAGGTTTCACCATAAAAGTCTTTTGACTTTTCCCTTCCTTCATTATAACGACGTATACTTCCCTAGCTAGCATTTGATTACCCTAACGATTGCAAATTCTTTCTCCTTAGTGCTTTTTATTAATAAATACCATATACTAGTAGCTGCTCTTGATTAAAAAAGCATCAGCCTACCAAGAATTGCATTATAGGAAAAAGGAATATCAACTACTATAAAGGTGCACTTACAAATATAGAGGACCATTTCATCTCCTAACTCCAAATAAAGCTCTTCTGCCCCCACTAGTGGAACTGAGGCATTATCGATGCCTATTAAAGGTTTTTTGACCTGGGTCAAATCTTTTATAGGCAGCTTCATTTTCTTGTATGCCTCTTTTGTAAATAGATTAACAAAACTCCCGTTATCTACCAAAATTCTTTTAACCAAGAAATTAACAATGTGCCTTTATATTATAAGGGCATCTTCATCAAGCACATTGATATCTGAGGCATCTTCTGCCGTTATGGTGATTGGTGGTAATTTCTCGGACTTTGTTGAGAAAGATACCCCTTTCATTCCCCTATTTCTCTTACTTGAGCTGTCTCCGTATGATGAACCTCCTGTAATCATATGAATCATGCCTGCTCTCTGTCGAGACAACTTTACATCTTTTGATTTCCTTTGTTCATTGTCTGATTCTAAATTGCTAGACTCTATTGAACATGACTCTTTCTTTTTTAACTTTCCCTTCTTTACAAATTTCTTAAGAGAGCCTTTCTTTATCAGCCACTCAAACTCCTCTTTTAATGCTCGACATTCATCTATAGTGTGGCCCATATCTTTGTGAAAGTCGTATCACTTACTTTTATCTCTCTTAGTTAGTGTATGTTGATCCATCTTCTTAGGCCAATTTACTCAGTCATGGTTATCTTTTATCCATATTAGAACTTTATAAGGATATGCATTGAGAGGAGTAAAGTTTGCTTTCTTATTGTCTTTTTGAATTTTCTTTTCCTAAGTCTCTTTAGAAGTGAATTCCTTTTAATGGAAAACTTTCTACCAAGAGTTGCATGTGGCGAGTGTCGTTTGGACCAATAATGAAATTAAGAGGCACTACTTCCCCAATTGATGTGCAACTCTAAATTATACCAACCGTCTACCCTACTAGCATCATCTTGTGCTATAAAGGACTTGGCTCAATCCATCAATTCTTGGAAATTGATGGGCTGATTCATCATCAAAGAGTTATATGGCCATGTGTTTTGAACATTGTTGATCACAGTGATAGTTACTACTTCACTGTGCAGATTTTGTATATCTAGCATAACCTCCTAAAACCTTTCTATAAAATCACTTCCCCCTATATTATGCCCTGCTAGTTAGTTATAGTTTTCTTAGTCTGTATTTGTATAACAAATCTAGTTTTAAACAATTCGGACAACTATTTGAAGGTAGAGATTGATTCTGAAGGTAGATCATGGAACCATTCTAAAGTGTCATCCATTAGCATAGATGGGAAAAATTTACACATAAGTGCATCATTAAAAGTTTGCATGTGAATAAAAGTGTGGTATTTAGAGAGATGCTTCCTGGGATTCGACTGTTCTTTGTATTTCTTTATTTTAATCTCTCAAAAGTGCCAAGGGAAAGAAACTTCTCAGACTTATTAGGCAAATGAGGAGTCGATGCTTTCTTCATAATCTGGTTTCTTGGGATGACCTAACTTGAGTTTTTTGACTACCTTTACAAAAAGGTCATTAAAGCTTCCTTGACTTGTGGAAGGGTAGTCTGCTTACTTTATACTTTATTTTTATTCACTCTCTTAGATTTTTGAATTTTGGACTCATCACTTTCGGAATAAAAAAAAGATGGGGTAATTGGATTTTGATATCTTCTGCTTATGTTTCGGCTTCTAGTCATTTGCATACCTATTAACCTTTCTATTCTTTGATGTAGCTTCATCTTTTTCAGCTGCATCTTTTCTCTCTACATTATTAATTCCCTCAAAAGCTCTGACTTCATATCTTCTTAAAAGCCTTTGAAATAATTGTTGAATATCTTCTAAGGTTATTAGAGTGCCCGCAGCAGGCGGATCTATACTCAACTCCTTATCAAACAAATTTATCTTAAGACCTAAAGGAGTTTGACTTTGCATGTTTCCTTATAAGGGAGAATGACTTTATGCTTCTACCATCTCTCAACAAAAGCACTAATTGATAATTCCCAATTGGACAAAAGCAGAGGCATGCCTGTGGAATGGTAAAAATTAAAACTTGATCTAAAAGAAAGAAATAAACTGCCTTAAAGGATTTAGGAAGGATTATCTAATGGTTAACTTAGATCTAAATCAATATTTAGATAAAGTAATGTTAGTGCATAAAAGTACTCACTTTGGGTAAGTTGTAAATGCCCTACTTATAATAATAACTTTGGTTAGGTGAAAATCCTTGATGTAGGGAGTAGGCACCACGTGTAGGGTTAGGGATGATTGAGTTATTGAGAAAATGGGCTTCTAAATAGTCAGATGGCAGGCCAATATCCACAATAGGAGACAACTATCAATACAAAACTAAATCTACAATACAAATTACTATTTTTTTTTATAAAAGGATGAATTAAGCTCTTTTACGAAAAAAGCATTAATCAATTCTTAATAAATCAATCAAATTTGCTAAATTTGTTAAGCAATATATCTTGGTAAATTGAACTTATTAGCTTAATATGGTCTTATAATTCCATATCTTATTCCTTCATCGTCACCACATTATCATCTTTATCAGCCCATGATTTATTTTAGCATAATAGAGAATCTCTCCCAATGTTGGATTCATCCTTAACCATATAACAAAGTGCCCAATTGTACATAATTTCATGTAATCCAAATCATTCACAAATTATCTCACTGGTAATCATTTTCGACATTATTTTGTAGCTTTTATGAATAGGCCATTTCTTTCCTTTATTTCACAATGAGGAAAATTACTTATTGATCTCTTCATCCTACCTCCATCTATTACTTAACATTGGAGTTTCTTATTTTTTCGGTCGATGTTATTATAAGCTATTCATTTTGATATTTAGTTGTAGAACACATAGAAACTTTCTTCATTTTTCTTTTTCTTTTCTTTATTGTTCCTATTGAACTGGTTGCTTTGGCCAACCTTTTTACCATATATCCTATGATGTATTATTGTTTTATGTATGCATATTAGTGCACATTATCAAGGCCCGCATAATTGTCCTTTATTTTTTTTTTTTATAAAAAATGGCCTTGTTGTTAAAGAAATTGATATAAAAATATCCATGTCATCTAAAAAACTAGTACAAATTTATCATTTTTTAATAGAATTGAGTATATTTTTAGGTGCAAATGTGTTCTCATCCTTATAAAAAAGGGCAAATTTACCTTAGTTTTTAAATTGCAGGGACTTTTTTAACCAAAAAAAAAGTTAAATGTTACATATGCTCTATTTTAAAAAATTGAAGGATATTTTTTCAACTTTATATTTTTTATTTTAAATGTCTTTAACATAATAAAATGCCAATATTTTCCTTTATTTGTAATGAAATTTCAGCATAGTAGATAAAATTTTGACTGGTTTACATGGATGGTATAATATTTTTTGCACGTGTATACTAAAATTCAAATTTACCTCTAAATATGTAAAATAGTAGTAATTTAACTCTAAAATATACAAAGAAGGTACAAATTTGCACCAAAAGTTCTATAAAAAAGAAATATTCTTACAATTTTTTATATACTTTTTTTTATGTATAAATTACTAAATTTTCAAACTTTCTCTTACTAAATCTCCTTCAATATCCCTAATATTTTTTATTAATTTTTTGTTAGAAAATTTTAATTGGCATTTTTAGAAGAGAATTGTAGATTTTAAAGATTTGATTACAAATATATATATCTATTAAATTTTGAGACTTCCATATTTTAGATTTGTAAATTTTGAGTGCTTACACTAATGAATCATTTTACATTAAAATGGCATCATTTTGACCTTTTTATTTATTCACAAAAATATAAAAAGTTTTGATTTGTTAGAAATTTCGATCAATTTGGTTATTTTCTACAAAGAGTTTGATCTATTAAGTTTAATTGATTTTTGGATTGAAAGGATTGATTGCTATCCCCTAGATGAATGTTTCATAATTTACCATGCAACTTAAAGACAACAAGAGAGATACAAAGCGAAAAAAAATATTAGAACATGGTATACAAAAAGGGAAATTTTAATTAAGAAAAAGATGTTAGGTCATTTTTTAAACTCCCATTTTTCATAGTTTAAGGGCAAATTAGTACCATTTTATATATTTTAAAGGTAAATTTAAACTTTAATCTACATGTGTCATAGGCCATGGGATATTTACCTGCAATTTTATCAATTGAATTGGTATTAAGGGTGAGAATTCGTTTATAAAAAAAAAGGTGAGAATTCGATCAGTTCGGTGCAAAAATCAACCAAATCGAATAGATTGAACTCTTTAAAAAATAACCAAAATGACAGACCTACTTGTAGAAAACTATATCAAACTAACCAAACTTTTCAAAATTGATTCAAATAAATTCAATTTTTTATATATAAAAAAATAATATCATTTTAGTGTAAAATGATGTCATTTTAAACTTTCAAAATAACGTCATTTTGAAAGTTTGGTTGATTCTATTTATTCGATTTTCATAGTCTAATAATTGAAATGAACTAATCGAATTTTTAAAAACCGTACCGAATAAATAAAAAACCAAAAAAAATGAATCGAATAGATCGAAATAGCTATTAATTTGGTTTGATTTTTTTTATTTCAATTCGGTTTTGCTCATCCCTAGTTGATATTTTGTTACCAAACAAGGATAAATATGTGTTAAAATATTAATAATAAAGGCATTTCTTAAAAAAAAAATTAAAAAAATTATACAATTTCAAATATTTAAGTGCAAATTTCACCCTTTTGCAATAACCACCTTTTCCCTTTTAGTACAATTGAATTAATTATGATAGTTTATCATATTTTGTCTTTGCTAAGTTCATATAAGGTACATATTGATTTGAAGCAAGTGTGCTTTTATTTTTCCTGGAATTAATGTGAATGCTTTGTTAGTAATTAGTAGGATCCTTTGAATGAGATATTATAGTCCTAGGTAAATACTCCTTTTAAGTTTTATCATTACGTAATTTGGTCTCTTTTCTTTTTTCTTTTTAATTTTCAAAGTGTGATATCTTTTATCTAAGGGAAAAAGCATATTGAGATCTTTGAACCATAATAGTTTTAGATTTTTAATCCTTAAACTTTTATTTGGTGACATTTTATCCTTAAACTTTTATTTGTTTCACATTAAATCCTTTTTTAGATAGAAAGAATAAAATAATTTTTTGAATAACATCGTTCAATATATTAATATTTTAATAAAATTCAATCTGGTTAGGAAAAAAATCATTTTGAACTAAACCACAAATAAAAGTATATTGGAAATGGAAAAAAAGAAACCCAATAAATCGCCTTCAATATATAACCCTAAGTTGTAGATTTTGAAAACCCCAAATTGCAGGTTCTGGAAACCTAAAAGAAGGATGAGACACTAAAACAACCATCCAAGCAAATTTTTAGGCTCAACCAAAAACTCAAATGGTGAACTTCATTTATGCTCAATTGGGAAGACGATAAAACTAAATATGGCAAAAACCCCAATTAATCTAAGAATAATGTTATAGAAATGTTGTCTACAGGCTTGAGAATAAGATTGTGAAAATTTCTTATGTTTTTTCTACTTATTTGTAATTGAAAAAAATTAATCATAAAATTTTCTTACCTAGGGTCTTTGATTATTCTTTAAATGGTATGATGAGTGGTTAGTTGAAAAATAATCTCTTTTATGGACGAACTTACAAGCTTGCATGAAGATGCCAATTATGTAAATTCTGAGAAAGTTGTTGGATTAATTGATGAGATAATTTACTTAAAGATGGACATTTCTATGCATAAATGTAAGAAAGAATGTAACATTATGCAGGATTTATGTAACACCCTAAATAAATACCTACATTGACAAAATATATGAGAGATCATGGGTTTAAAAAATATTCCTAAATCCCATATTGAAAAAATGTAAGAGAAGGAAGGTTTATAAGGCTAAGACTCAACTACTAGTAATAACTTGGGTTAACCATTTTAGGCTATATGGTTAGGCTATTTGCAAGTTATTCGGGATAGTTGGATTTGCGCCATTATAATTGGTATTAGAGCCACTCCACATGTAACCTTGAGTGATGGTGGGGTAGTCCTCAATAAGGATGATGAGTCCTGTACGGGAGTTATATTGTAACATATTAGGCAAATCCCACTTTGGTAAGACTCAAATACTAGTAATAACTTAGATTAATTATTTTAGGTTGTGTGATTGTGTCATTTGTAAGTTATTTGGGATAATTGAATCTGCACCCAATTTTAGGAAGAAACTAAAGATTTACAAATTAGCTTTATGGGTTATATGCTTATTTGGTTTCATAAAGTGAATGATAGAGAATTAATGGATATTTATGGCAAAAGTGGTGTGCACCACACTTATTTGGGGACTTTTATGTTATTTTGGGAGGTTATATGTGAAGAATATTATTATGCATAGCGAATCTAATAAATTATTTAATAGAGAATTAGTTTATTTTATGTTGTTATGGATCTTCTTATAACTTTAATATACATATTGTGCATTTATAATTGCATTAACAAAAATTCATTAGAAGACCTATTTTGGAAAAACTAAAGAATCATGCACAATAGTTTTATTCAATCATTAATTTCTTTTCACAAAAGTTAAATATGTTATAAATAAGATTCATATTGTTTGTGGGAACAAAATATGTAAATGGATATAGTCTCTATAGATCATTTAAAGATCAAAATCATCTAATAATTTTAAATATGATTTTGGCATTCAACTGACAAGAAATCATATGAGAGTGTTAAACCAATCTCTTAATTTGTCCAAAAGATATTAGAGTGTATACCTTTAAAAAAAAGGTAGTATTTTCAAATCTCTTTTTTTCTATCACCCTTGTCCAAAATATGTGATAGTCTGTGTTCCTTCATTTCTTGCAACAAGTTAGAACTAATGACTTGCTTCCCTTTTTATTAAAGGCTTCTTAGTTGATAGCCACTGTTGAATTTCTCAAATTTGTCCATCTTAGGTTACAACTAAAAAGAAACAAATATTTAAAATTAAAGCCAATAAATAATTAATTGAGTAATAAAAGGCAACAATGCTTCACTCATAGTAACATGAAGTTTATAGCTCTTTCTAATACACTAGTCTTAGTTAAAGGGATAGTTTTTCTTTTCTTGTCTTCTATATTGTCTTTTTCTTTTCCCATTACCCATGATAAAAATAAAGAAATTGCAAATACCTTTTCACTTTCTTTTACCTTAAGACATCATTGGAATTCTTTGTCAAACTTTTAGTGGTTAACGACATATTATTCATCATGCCTTTTATTAACCCTAACCTGGATGATTCATGCCTAACAACAACAACTTACATTTCTTCATGAATCTTTTTAATCCAATCATTTTATTAGGAAGCCTGCTTTCGATGTATGCCTTGAGAGTCGATTATTTGAGATGCTATTTTTCGTGATAAAGTGTGTTTATGTTGCTTTCATCTATCAAATAAAATCCACAATGTATTAGAAATAAATAGTGATCTACATAAGAGTTACTTTGACTTACTTTTATTCCTTTTTATATTGTTATCACTTTGATATGAGGCAACAAAATTTTGTGAAGTCTTCCTAATAATGTCATACCACTATTGTTAGTTGATAATTTCCTTTTCCTTATAGTTTTGGTTGGCTTTAGAATAAAAAAGATGGAAAATCATTAGTTATACTCAATACAATTAATATTAGTATGAGAAGATGTCAAAGGATTTGAATATACTAAGTGGTTTTTACCTTCTGCATGTTTAAAATGAAGGTAAAGCCTTTACTGTCTCCCCAATCAAGATCATTCCCTAAATACATCAAAAACTAACTTTAAATATCTCTATTCTCAACCTGAACTATTGCCTAAGCTATTAGGAACATTTAATTATTCTCATCCCTACCAATTACACATAAAGTCTGCCCTTTGCATATACCTTTTAGAGGACAAACATCTAATCCGATCACATTTCTATAACCTTCCTTCCATCATTGTCTATAAGCTTGAAAGCAAACATAATATCTTCTAAAATGATTCTTATTCTCTTCATTATCTCTATTACTTTCAATTATGCAACTTGATCCAAAAGTTGAAGATTTTATCTCTTCAATATAGTCACTTTAATTTTGCAAAATTGTTGAGTGAACTCACTAATTAATGAAGCTAACACTTTGCTTTTAGTGTTTATAGCAACTAAGTATGATATATAAAGCTTGGATTTCATCTTACAATATTCCCTAATTGTATTAAGCTCAATGTCTAGTTGCATTATAGTTATGTTTTTCAATAGAGTTGTAAGGAACTTACTATGGCTAACTTGTTCTTATGAACTTTATTGCACCTATGCTTAGGCTTATATCTCTTCACTTTAAAAGCATCATTATTCCTTTCAATACTCATAAAGAATATCCAAAGACAATTCTTCCCACTAAATCTTTACTTTAACCTTATCATTCTTAACAAAATAGACCTTAATTCATCATAGCATATTTCGCTAAACTTGTCCTAATTTGCTGCATATTTTTAAATACCATTCCAAGTGAGAAAACATGTATCTTAGCCTTTAGATCAAATCTAACCTTGTTAATAAGCCTCCTTTTAGTTTCATTAGTATTAGAATCATCAGTGTCTGAAAAATAACTACCAAGGTCACACTATCATAATAACAAAGCTTTTCGATGAGTCATGATCATTAGAATCATCTCTTATATCATCTTCAGACACTTCTCTCCTATAATATTATTAAACTCAGCATTTTCATCGTCATTTTTGTCTTTTTAGAACATATTTTGTTATACTCCTTAACTTTTTCCCTAACATCCCTTACTCGCTTATCTTTACATCCATTAACATGTCCACCTCTACCAAAACTTCCTCTAATGGATTGAAATCATCTTCACCATCTACTATGTTACTACCCTCTTCAGACACAATTAGTTTTTACCTTTTCTATCATTATGCTTAGCTTTTTTACCATTACTTTTAGCCATGTTACCACTAGGTTTAGTGATAATGTTATTTTTTACATGCTTTGCATACAACTCAAAGTTATCCCTATTTTTCAAATATCCACCTAACTCTCACATAGTCCTATCATTATTTAATTCAAGGATATGACCACTGCTTAGAATTTTACCATACGAACCCCCTAATGTTACTAATCCCAAGTTTTTTTATATAAGATAATATATTTGGGTAATTAAGATGTTCTAAATCAAACCTAACTCCTCCTTTATAAATAGCATGAATATTCCCAATACTAAAATGACCATTATGATTTATAGCCAACAAAACTATTATAGTCTCATTTTGCCATACACCTAAATGTTATTAATAACATAAGTTTGTGCATATGTTTTAAAAATTATGTAAAATAATATGATACACAATAAAGCCTTAACTCAAACAAACAAGTATTATTTAATAGTGTTTGTGACACCCCTTAATCAGTTTGGACGTCGGCCGATTGCTGAATTTGACTAAGAAATACGCACACAAATGTGTTATCAAACTCTTATCATGTTAACCCATTTTAAAACATACTTAGAAAAACATTTATCTTATAAAAATACGAGTTTAAAAATTTTTTTCAAAAACTAGTTACTGTCCATATTTGGAAAATACTCGTGTTGAAATCTGGTAGCATAACAGCTATACTGGGACATTTTTCCAAATATGAATAGTAACCTGTAAAATAAAAAACACTTCTATAAATATTTTCTCAACATTCTCAATTCCTATGATCCTTCTAATCATCCCATGTAATGACTTGAAAATTCCGATTCTCGTGAATAGTACTTTCTAGGGTGAATAGTGCTTTCCAAAACTCGAGTTGCACTAAATGTATCGATGGGTAGTATTAATTATGAGAGAATTTTGGATAAAGTTTAAAGCCAATCTGAAGTCATTCTGATGGTTAAAATGCTAATTAAGATTTTATGGCAATGTCCTGTGAATAGTACTACAGGCAAAGCTGAACTGTAAATAAAATAAAAAGTTGCTCAAAATAATCTGAAAATATTATGACTTGATACTCAAATATTTTGAATAGTCTAATAGCTTTAGAATCAAAATTTTCTGAGTTCGAAAACTATTTTTACCCAATTTTCGAAATAGAAAATAGATTAATTTTTTGGGTTATTGTCGAAATTTGGGCATGAGATTTTGAGAGGGTTTAGGGCTTGAATTTATGGAATTTTGGTATAGAAATGGAGGAAAACTGACTTTTCTATCTATTATAATGAATTTTTGAAGCAAAAAAAATTAATTTTTGGGAAACTATAAAAGGAGAAAATTTCTCCTCCCCACGTACACACAACACCACCATCCTCTACGCAAAGCTCCAAATTGCTGCCCACTTATCCTCCTCTCCCTTTTTTTGTGGTTTCTTCCTCCACAGAGGGATTTACACCGAAAAATTATACCCGAAACGAAGATCGTCCCGAGATGAGTCCGTGGACACCAAAATACTAAGAACGGTGTGGTATTTTGAGAGAAAAATTTGAGAAAAATCCTGAGATGAATAGTGACCACCTGACTCCCAAGTACTTTTTTTTCGAGTTTGATATTTTTCATGGGTTTCTGTGATATCGTAGAGGGTATATCTAGGCTCAAAAATTTTTTTTGACATGTGGATTATTTTATATTATTTATTAAAATATGTACCCTTTTGAATTCATAGATGAGGCATCAACCTGAGCTCCTCGGGGCAAAGAGAAGGCTTAAGTTAGCTTTAGGCGTCTCGTGTGACTTATTTTGGTATGTGTAATCATA
>CANXYI011583511.1:0-10088 GCA_948208565.1 Hura crepitans | reverse complement strand
AATTCAATGTTGAAAGAATTAGAATTTTCTAAGGTTAATTGGCATTTATTCAAAATTTCTTAATTACATTTGTGAATAATTAACCTAGTTCCCTTTGAGAATTTGACTTGATATTTTAAGGGTCCCTTAATTAAGACTTTTGGGAATTTTTTGCACTAAAAGCATGAATTTTAGAAGCCTTGAACATTAAATTTGAATTTTTGAAACATAAAACATAAATGGAATTAATGTGGACTATTGGATCAACACATAGTGTAATCATGGCCATCCATGGTCATAACATATAAGGTGGCATGTGCACTAAATCTCACATGTGTAAGAGTTTTCTTCCACCTCCCTCTTCTCCAAATAAGCTGACGCCATCTCCCTTAAGGTTCTACCATTTTTCTTCTTTATTTTTTCCCCAAAGCCAATTCCACAAATTGGCATATCAAACCTTGCCTCCACAGTCTCTAGAATCCAATTCTACAGACAAAAATCAAGAAAAATGCTTATTGGAGGAGATTTGAGCACTTGATGAATAATACCCTTTTTAAGAGCAAGTAAGTTCTTAAAAAGTTTTAAATTTCTTAGATGAAGGCAAAAACAAGCATTAAGGTGTAGATTTGGAATGCATTAGAGCCTAGGGTAAGTGAATTTAATATAATATGTATTGTATGCTGATAAGTTATTGCATAAGTGTATGTAAGTGTAAGTACGAAATGGTTACATTAAGTACATGTGTATGTGTTTTCATGTGATAAATATGCATGTGTGGCATAATGATTACAACAAGAACAATTATGCAAAAGAAAACATGAGAAATTAATGTGTAGGTGTGTGAAATGTGTTTGGTTGAAAGGTGGATCAAGGGTGGATGTGTGTGTGTAAATGTGGTTGCCATGCAAATGTAATGCAAATAAGCTAGAAACATAGTAAAAATTATACTAGTGATATGAAATGATTAAGAAATTAGGCGTATGTGCTTTTGCATTTGATAGTTGTATGATGTATAATATGGTCACAAGTTGTATATTGATGGTATTTAGGGTACCTAATGTATATGTGTACTTGAAAGTGTCTAGTTTTGATAATAAAATAATTAGCAGTAAATAAATGAGAGGCATGGGTAATGTGATAATGTGATATCATGATAAAACATGAAAACAATATGGTAGCTACATAATTTAAACCTAAGTGATATGTTATGGAAATGTAGTAATAGGAATGGCTAATAGTTATGAGATTAGATAATGGATGTAACTATGTAAAATGAGTAAGATGGATAATTTGATATTGGACCTTAAGAGGTTAAAAATAGGGGTCAAGTAACATGAATGAATGTAACTACATAACAAATGATAGCGATGGTAAAATGAGTAAGGAAAGCATAAGATCAATTGAGATAAATGATCAATATAAATGATTATCAAGCTATACACATATTATTTAGACCACTTACTAGATAGGTTGACCGGTCAACTAGGGAGTTAGCAGCTGCTAAGGTTTTGGTCCATATGGATCATCACCTAACTGTATGGTATGGTAGGTGCAACCTATAATGCTTGTGTTTTAAGGCTCTGTGAATAGTGCCACTAGATCTGGGAGGTGTGCCTAGAGTGTCAGGTCACATTCACATAAATCAAAGTAGTCACACTAGTTATGAAACTTTAAGGGGCTTTTTAATTTGATGAACAAAGCAAAATTTAAAAATTCAGCAAAACCAACAATTCATTTCAGATTGTAAGCTACCCCTCGATATAATAAAAAATTTTCAAGTCGGGATTGACCTAGGATGTACCCGGACATACACAAAAATAGTGGACCTTGAAGCTCAAAAATTACATAGAGTCCATTAGTAAAAGAATTTTTGAAATTGGAGATCATTTGCAAATTCTCGTAATTTTTTAAGTTGGCACACAAATTAAGGTAGTTTAAAAACTGGCCTATCGATGGAATTTTGTTACAAAAAGTTTTGAGTAGGTAAAAGGGATTAAAATATGAATTTTTAAATAAACGGTGTAATTTTTAGAGGTCTGTGTGAATTTTGGTGAATTTTTGAAGTTTTCTAAAAAATTGAGTCATTTTAGGATAGCTCGGGTTACTATGGGACCCACCCCCACACTTGTTAGCTACCTTAGGGCCATTTACAATTGCCTATGGGCTTCGATAAGTGGAAAATTACACTTAAACAAAAGAGAGGAATTCCTCCCTTGCTGCTCAGGCAATGATGCCACAATAAGGGAGAATAGCCATCTCCTTCTTCTTTTTCATTCTTTTTTTGGAGTTTTTGAGTTCTAAAAATTTATTTGGGATGTTAATGAATTGCTAGAAAATGAATAAAGGCATAAGGATCTCTTATGAAGAAATTAAAAATCACCAAATGTCCTGAGGTCAGAACTAGTCTAGCAAGCAACCAAGGTGAGGTTTTATGCTTTTTCTTTCCATTTTCTTAGTTTTTCTTAGCTAGAAATGGTTCTTTGAGGTGCGTAACACCTATGGGGATGTTTTTGAATCGTGATTGAGGTAAATTAGGGCAAGGAAAGGCTTAAGGAGCAAGGACGAAAGTCACTATAGGGCTAGATGTGAAGGTGCATAGCCTTAGCAAGGTGGAAATGGCATCTTTAAGTGAGGGAGGTAAGTGAATTCAGTCATTAAGTTCATGCCTCTTTACCTTCAATCGGTTTTCCTTTGAGTTAGGGCTGGTTTGGGTGTTAGAAATGGCATGGAGAGGTATTTGTTTGCATGATTATGGCTTATGGTATGAGAGTAGATACATGAATTGGTTACTTGATGAAAGAACCAAAAATTGGTGTCAAGACCCAATTTGGTCTAAGGTGTGTGTGTGCGCACATGGTATAGGTTGAAGTGGATTTTGAGTTCTTAAACTAGCAAATTTATCTATGTGACCTTGAATAGCAATGGCATTGTTAGTGAATAAAAGGGAAAAGCATAATTGGTGTAGAGCATGGTTAGGAGCTAAGAGCTTGTGCATAAATGTTAATGTGTGTAGTAGGTTTCATGTGGCCTTAGGTGGTATCCAAGGCTAGAATTGTATGTGCCTTAGACTTAGGGGGCATGAAATATGGTTGAATGATGCATGGTAATATGGGAGGTAGTGGTGGCCGAGACATATGGTAGGTCTTTGATACTTTAAATGGCATAAGAAGGTATAAGTATGCATGTTTTTGTAATTAAGTTATGCATAGAAGGATGAATGTGTGGTAAACATTAGAAAAATTTATGGATAATGCTTGGGAATAGTTGTACTCATAAGCTAGTAATTTGAAATGGCATGAAAAATGGGATAATATGTATAGAATGCTATATATATTAATACATAATTATGTGAACATGAATAGTAAATCATTTTGGCATGAAATCAAGTAAGATGTATACCTTAAAATGGCATGTAATCTAGGTAAGAAATGACATGTAAAATGGCTTGAAAAATTACTTTATGCTAAGCTAGAAATGATGCACGAAAAGTGGCTTGTATTTGCCTTTAAGGGCAATGGTTGGTAAATAAACATGACATCTAAATTATGTGCCTAGAATGGCTAATATGGTGTGATCCTTTTTTATTGCATGCTTGCCTAGATTTTAGCCTTTTATATAGCCTGAGTTTTAGTTTGTTTTAGACTTATAAGTGCATAGAATAATTGGTGAAAACTGCACTGAAAAACATGATGAAATGAGTCTGAAAAGCATAGTTAAACCTTGCCATAGTGACCTATAACTGTCCTAGACAACCATTACCTGAATCAATAAATCTTAGGGATAGTAAATGCATAAATTTGTGAAGCAATTATGGATTTAAATTCAGCATAATATATCATAATTAATCGTTCTTGAATTTTTAATAATATTTTTTTATATTTTTACCCGGTACTGCCTGTTTATGGCCATACCAAACCGGGCTAAATCCTAACCGTGTTATAAAAATAATAACTATCCATTTTTAATATTCTAATACTATAAAAAGCTAATTAACAAGGAAATGGACACTGATTGAGGTTAATGGCCCACTAGTTAGACATCAACTTGATGGGTTAACCGATGAACTTAGGGATCCTTAGCAACTGCTACACTATCTTCTTTTCAGACAAGGTTGGTATAGCATCATAGGTCCCTACTAGGGCCTTTATACTGGAATTTTGGATAGACAACTTTCTACTCTTGCCACCTGATGCCAAATTTGATATTGCTGATGTAGTGGCATAAGTCCTTATAGGTTAGTGCACTAGTCTGTTAGACAAACCAGTCTACTAGGCAGATAACCCTATTATTATTTGCTCCTTGCATGCTAGGATCTAATTGAGCTGGTGTAGTAGTACAGGTCTAGAATAGGGACCACTGCACCAGTTTATTTTCCCTCTAGATCTAGTCTCTGCTAGGGTTGTCTCCTAAGATAGGCCAGTGGAAGTAATTAAATAAAATTAATAAATGTACTTATGGCTTTAAAGTATGATATAAGGGTATTTTGGTAATTTTTCCACTAAGAAGAATAAAAGCTTAAAATGGTATAATTGTGCATCCAAGTGAGTAATAATTACTCAACACATAACTTATATGGCTAGTAATAATTAATTAGACAATTATAGATGGAAATACCCTAGGGGTAAAATGGTAATTTTGCATGATTGTGTTTTAAATTGAACTTGGGACATCAGTATAAGATAGAAAAAAATGGAGGTTTATGCATTGATTAACTAATGGGTGTGTTTTTAATGGTTGAATTCACCCTGAGTATTTTTATACTCCGTGTACTTGTTTCAATGCACAAGTACCCAGAATAAGGACATCACCTTGTAAAGCATGCAACAAAGTTCAGAGGTCATATTGAGAAGACTAACCATATATAGATATATGGTTTTGCACTCTATGTACTTAGGTGGGGGATATAGGTGTATGTATATAAGGGACATAGGGTAGTATTTGTATAAATAAGCTGTTATGTAATAATCTCTATGATGGTTTTCTTATTTACATATGATCTATATGTATGCTTGTGAGCCTGAGGCTCTATATGTTTTTATTGTTACTTAAAGCCTATGATTATTGTGTGTTAGGTGATGTTGATAGGATGATATCTGGGGGACTAGAAGGGTCCAAGAGATGTGATGTATATAATGTTGAAATGTTTACAGGTAGAGATAAATTTTTGGGTAGTGAATAAGGCAGCCGTTGTATCGTCAGATTTTTAGATAATACTAGATTGTGTTAGATTCTTTCTGTAATAGCTGAAACATAATGATATAAACTTAAATTGATTATAGGAACTGACCTAAATGAATTTTGAATTAGATAGAGTTGTCTAGTATAGTATAAGTAAAAGTTAAATGAATGAACATGGGGGAAATTTTAGGATGGATGACCTAGCAGGAAGTGCACTACTTTTTAGGTTTCTTCTAGAATCTAGTAGGGGGTGTTACATTTTGTGGTATTAGAGCATAAGTTAATATTCCTAGGCTAAGTACATGAGTGCAAATGTCTAAGTTCCAAAATCCTCTGAACTATTACACTACTCGATGTTGAGAAGGAAAAGTCTTCTGTAATACAAAAATGACTAGTCTAGTTGCTCGAAGGAGGGGCTAAGGACCTTACTAGATTCTTAAAGTATGATGAGGAGTTTTCAATGATATATAAAGAATGTAAGAGATTCCTGATAGGACTAAAGGTTGGGTCAAAGATATAGATAGCTAAATCTCAAAAAGAGAAATTTTGTAATGCCAGTACTAACTGCATGTGACATAGAGGAAATGGTAACAGAAAGGAGATGCCTCTTTTAGAGAAAGAGGTTATACACTGTAGAATAGTCTAGTGTAGGGACAAGATGGTAAAATGAGGAGAGAAGGGCCAGTTGTAGGCAAAGTCTCAACTTAGGTCCTAGTTTTAGACAGGGTACCAAGGGCAGAGATAAGCATAGACCCAGAGGTCAGGGTAGGCTTTTATGGTAGACCTTTATCACCTCCTCAAGTTTGTAGTACTCCTAGTATAGGGGAGGTAATTGGAGTGGACCTTCCATGTATGGTAATTGTTAGATGAGGCACTAGGAGTAGTGCAAAGAAGGCAAGAGAGGAAATGCCTCTATTGTGATGTTAGAAACCACTATAGAGAGAGTGTCTTTAGAGGCAGATAGAAGGTGCTCAGACACAGATACCTAATGTTACACCCCCAAAGTAGGGGTCAGAGGTAGACTAAAGGAGAGTAGTCTAGTATAGGTCAGGGTACTAAAATTAAGGCTTGTGCTTCGGCCAGCTAGTGTGTAGTTAAAGCTAGAGAAAAGGCTACAGCATTAGATGGTATAATTGGTATTGTGTTTATCTAATGTTACAGTTTTGACTTTGATAGACCTTGATTTAATGCCCCCTATATATGTACCGCACAAGCATAAAATAGGTAGATAGAGCTTGAGCATGTCAATGCAAACAACGGAGTTTGCAACCCTATAGGGCAGTGTGTAAAGGTGAACATGGTGGGTAGGCAAGGTCCTCTGGTGATTCAAGGCATAGACTTGCTGCTGGTTGGTTAGTTGCCTTTTGATGAGTTGATATAATCGTAGGATGGATTAGCTTGTTAAGCCTTAGGCTATAACTAATTAGTAATATAAAAAGTTGACCATCCAGACTATATAAGGACTGATAGTGGTAGTAGATGATGAGAGGAACCTTCTAAACAATTGCATTTTTTTTGTTATTCAAGCATATAATGACACCTTCAGAAGGGGTGAGGCATGCTTAGCCTGCGCTATTAATCTAAATGTTTTTATGCAGATCTGACATATATTCTAGTTGTATCTAAGTCTTTTGAAGTATTCCCTTATGAGCTACCAGGCTTATCACCACAGAGGGAACTCAATTTTGAAATAGAGGTGTATCCTGGTATGGCTTTAGTACTTATTACTCGTTATAGAATAGCACTTGCTAAATTATAAGGGACTGAGGGTACAACAATAAGAACTATTGAATAAAGGTTTATCATACCCATTGTAACTCCTTGGTGAGTACTATATAGGTTGTAAGAAAGGAAGGTAGGTCACTTAAGTTTTGAATTGCTTTACAAGCACCTAAACAGAGTGACCATGAAGAATAAGCATCTTCTATTCGGATGGATGATCTCTTTGATCATTTGAGAGGGGTTGGCATATCTTCTAAAATTGATCTAAAATCTGGATCCTATCAACTGAGGATTAAGGAAACTGATGTTTCTAAAACAACTTTTAGAGCCTCGTTCGAGCATTTTGAGTTTTGGTGGTGCCATTAGAGATGCACTAATGTCCCAATAGTTTTTATGTAACTCTACGAATAGAGCTTTCCAATCTTATGTAGATGAGTGGTAGTGGTGTTCATAGATGGTATTTTGGTGGACTCTAAAAACATAAAAGATTATGAAAAACACTTGAGGATTGTGTTATAGACCCTAAAAGAGAGACAGTTGTGTGCCTAACTCAATAAGTGCTAGTTTGGTTAAGTGAATTTCCTTCTCTAAGTCATATAATTCCAGTAGAGTTGATTCCAGGAAGGTAAAGGCAGCACTAAAAAGGGAACCACTTAGGAATGTAGCTAAGGTGAGAAATTTTCCAGCCTCAGTGGATATTACATAGGGCTTGTAAGAGGGTTCTCCATTATTATCACTCTTTTGACTAGGTGGATTAGAAAGAATGTGAAATTTGATTAGAATGTTAAGTTTTAAGCCAATTTTAAGCAATTAAAGAAGGTGCTGATAGAGGCTCTTATTCTGATTCAAACCTAACTGGGTAAGGACCTTACTATTCGAATCCTTCACCTCATACACAGTAGAAAATTAATAGCTAAGGATCTCAATACTGAGATGATTTGTCAAAAAAATCAAAACATGCAGGAAAGAAAAAGGATTTAGAAGATTTTTACCATTTATCTTCGAAATCGATTCCTTTCAATTTTTCTTAACATCGAGTTGTCACAAACCATTGTGTTCTAGTACAAAGCACCTCTAAGGTATCCACATCAGAATAGAGAAACAAAAACACACAAAGAAAAGAATAGAAAAAATCCAAAAGCCTAAGGGTAGTGGGCAATCGATTTTTTTTTAAAAAAAGGAAGTAGAAAACAATTTTCTATTCGATGGCTCTTTTTGTGTCTCTATAAAATCCAACTTTAGTAGGGTTTTTATACCCTTTTAATTGCTATTCTATGTCAATAATTATGGGCCCTTTTAACTCTTAAAAGGCTGACCTAAGCCAGGCTTTTAATTAAATCAAATAAAGCCTAAAAACTGCTTCATTCTTATACTTATGCATTAAGCCCAAAATAGGGTTTTTAGGCCAAATCTTAGCTCCAAGCCCAATGCATCCTTTTTCTCTTATTTTATTTATTCCAATAACATCTAATGCCATATAATATTCTATAATTTTACCTTATCTCCCATATCCTATAGGTTTGTGACCCTATGGGCTTCCGAAACACATTAGCAGCACATAGTGAATTAGAGTCCTAGTTGGATTAGGACTCTGTAATTTAATCTCATTAAATCATTGTTAATTCTCAATTGATAAATTCACTTAAGTACAAGTCAAGAGAGGCATCTAGCCATGAATCATGACTATCCAAGTGTTACAAGGTTAGTGGTTTCACCATTTTACCCTTCCATATACAGTAATCGTGCAATCAACTCCTTTCACCACACTTATCCCATCTAGGTTTGAGTATAGACTTGTGTTAACTGAATTCTTAATTAATTATGTCTAATTAAGCTTTGAATATGTTGATTCTGATATTTATATATTTATTCCCAAAATGACCTTGTGAATCTAATTCACTTTGCATTTTACTATGGCTAGAGATTTCTGAATAAAGGCATTCTATTAGAACTATGAGATAAACTCCCCCATTATAATCCGAAGTGGTGAATTCTTTATTGATCACTTAACTACTTCTAAGTAGCTCATACTCTACCTAATCTCCTAGCTATGTATACCTCATGGTGAAGTAAAAGCACCAGAGTCAAAGTATAGCATTTGACACTTAAGATACCTTAATGATCTCGAGTTTAAGGATACTTGCACCACTGATATGTTGAGATTCTTTCACAAACATAGATTATATATCCATGTGAAGATCTTATGATAGGTCTTCAATGTACCTATTTCTCAAATAAGCATCCACATGTTATCTCTAAGCATCGCCATACTTATAGCTTGTGAGAACTACTGCTTGACTTAGTTAAGAAGTATAACATATGCTAGTATATCCATATTAACAATGTCTAATCTTATTAATACTATGACTTGGGATAATTTATGTATTATCACATTTACATACAATAGGAATCTCACATCATAAACTTTTTAGGATTTCCTTTGTACTGTGATTTTATACCATGGACTTTATTATATAGTTTAACATTATTAACGAGTAAATGTCATAACATGAGCACTAAGTAATAAAGAATGACATTTTATTAATGAATAATTGTTTGATTGTGCATGAAATTATCCCTATTACACATGTTCTCTAGGGCATACAATTATTAATAATCTCCTATTTGCACTAGAGACAATCACCCATATATCTAATACCTATGGTATTTATATAATGATCAAACTTATTTTGTGATAGTGCCTTAGAAGAGGATCAGCCACATTCTGATCCATAGGATCTATCTCAATTTTCACTTCCTGTCTACCAACTATCTCTCTAATTAAGTGGTAGTGCCTGAGAACATGTTTGGATCACTGATGAGACCGTGGTCCTTTTTCCTATGCAATGGCTCCATTGTTATCACAATACAATGGTATAGGATCTACAATGGATGGTACCACTTTAAGTTTAGTAATGAACTTCTTAATCCAAACTACTTCCTAGCTACATTAGAAGCAGCTATGTACTCAACTTCTATTGTTGAGTTTGTAGTAATTTCCTATTTGGAACTTTTCC
Source organism: Hura crepitans (assembly GCA_948208565.1). Classification (NCBI taxonomy): domain Eukaryota; kingdom Viridiplantae; phylum Streptophyta; class Magnoliopsida; order Malpighiales; family Euphorbiaceae; genus Hura; species Hura crepitans. The sequence goes on along the minus strand of CANXYI011583511.1, from coordinate 192 downwards.
AATTGACTACACCTCTTCCCAATATGAACACATAACTAGTTTGAGATTTAAAATTGTCTTTATCAGACTGGAAGCTGGCATCAGTATACCTGCTTACCTGTAAATCCCTTTCTCTATATAATAAGAACACATCCTTAGTTCTTCTTAAGTACTTAAGGATGTTCTTGACAACTGCCCAATGTTTCTCTCTAT
>CANXYI011583500.1:0-10390 GCA_948208565.1 Hura crepitans | reverse complement strand
ACTTGCTTAAGGTATGTAAATGGTGTTGAATGGCCTTAGGATTAAGGAATAAAAGCACACTTAGAGTACTATCCTCTTAGAACCCATGAGCTTTAGTGTGGGGTAATATGTGTGAAACTATCATGTCATGAGTAATTGATTTGATTAATATATGCATGAATATGAATTGAGTAATCGCCGAGACATATGCTATGTGTAAACCACCTAAATTAGCATGAAAGTGTAAGTGTGTGTGGGGGAAAGCCCTTAGATTATGAATTTGAAATTGAATGTATGATTAGCATTGAACAAATAAAGGATTTATGCCAAAATCTAGCCAAACCCAAGGACTATGTTGACCTAAATGTGATGTATACTTGAGTAAACTATACCTAAGTAATATGAGTTTAAAGCTTGAGATAATGGACATGAAATAGCTTATTTGGTTGACATAAATTGGATAATTAAATAGGGTAAGTGTGATATAAATGAATGTATAAAATGGACTAGGATGAATGTAATAATACTTGACATATAGAATTGGACAAATGGCCTAAATTGTGACCTAGGCTTGACCATGAGATATGACTTGGAAATGTACCTAAAAATATGCCACTAAGGGTTATAACTTGTAATTATATGTGATGGCTTTTTGAGCTTATGTTTTGGCCTTGTAAAGGGCCTAAGGGTTATATGGCTTAGAGCCTATGAACATGATAAAAATACTAGTGAAGACTACACTGAAAAATGTAGAGAAATGAACCTAGAATTTGTTTTTAAAGTTTGACAAAATGACCTATAACTGTCCAGTTGGACCATTACCTGAATTAAAAATACCACTAATTAGTAAATGTCAACTATATGAGAAATGCCCATGGAATAAAATCAAGCATAAAATACCTTAAATTTTGGCAGTTTTAATACTTAAGTATTCTTATGAAAATCTACCTGGTACCGCCCAATGGTGGCCATACCAGACTGAGCTAAAAATTAACTGTATGATAAAATTTATAACTGTCTATTTTTAACTTAAGAATAGTATAAAAAGTGGATCAGTAAAGAAATGGACCCAAATTGAGGTTAAATGGCCCATTAGTTAGACACCGACTAGATGGGTTGATTGGTTAACTTAAAGATTCTAACAGCTATTACATTGTCTATTTTCAGATAGGGCCGGTACAACGGACTAGGTCCATATTGGGGCCACTGTACTAGTCTGTTAGATAAACAACCTTCTACTCTTGCCACTTAATGTTAGTATTAACTTTTACTGATACAATAGCATAGGTCCCAAAGGGCCACTACACCAGTCTATTGGACAGACCAGTCTATTAGGTAGACACAATCACATTATCGCTTATCTCTTAAATAATGTTGGTGCAGCAGTAAAGGTCTTGAAAGGCCACTATACTAGTCTATTGGACAGACCAGTCTGCTGGGCAGACCACACCTTGCTATTTGCACTTTGGGTGCTATAGTATAATCAAACCGGTATAGTAGTCGAGGTCTAAAATGTGGATCACTGCACTATTTTCATTCCCTCTAGGTCCAATGTATGTCGATGTCATTATCCTAGCCAGGCCAAATAAATTAATGAAATAAACAACAATGAATTAAATTAGAACTAATAAGTAATAAAAGGTTTAATTAGGCATAAATATCTGTGTAATACTACCAAATGTATAATTAGGGGTGTTTTGGTAATTTTACCTATATAATATTTAATGACTTGATAATAAAGGACCAAGAATGTCATCTTTAATAATAACTTGAATATGTGATTTGCTTGGGTTATAATAATTAAATTGAGGCTTTATGGACATAAATTGGTACAAGGGCATTTTGGTAATTTTGTATACATAACATGTAACACCCTGATCAATTAAATAACTAGAATATTATACATAAAAGTGGCCTAGATTTATAATGTATTTATGCTAAATGACTGTATAAGCAATAAATTGTTGAGGATAAGAGCAGGGGTATTTTGGTCATTTGATAAAAATAGTTGATTATGGGTTAGTAACTAGAGTTAAAAAAAATAGTATTATCACTGATAATGGCAAGTATTTACAAGAGATAGAATTTTAAGATATCATCTTAATAGTAATTAATAAATTCTCTAAGAAGAAGGGTAATATGGTCATTTTGATAAATGTAGTCTTAACTGAGGATATAATAATCTAACCAAATAAGTGTCTACTACTTGTGTTGAAATGCATGATCACCTGAATGACATGATTTAAATGTTTGAGTTCACCACTAAGTATTATATACTCAGTGTACCAATTTTAGTGCATAAGGACTCAGAACCCGTAAGTAACCTCGAGGTACGTGCAGGCAAGGTTTAGAGGACAGGTAAGTAAAGTTGCCATATGTTTAGGTTACAGTCTTGCACTTGCACTTATGTACATAGGTGGGGAATGGATACCTTACAAAGGTTTATGTACATGTCCAGATAGTATTTTGTAATGAGTCCCTATCAGATTATCTTTATTATGTATAATTAACTTTATTTGACAACAAGGTTTGTGAGTTGAGGCTCTATATATATGCGTAATTATTTGTGACTTGAGGCCTATATTGATTAGCTAATAGTATGATGAAGTTAGGTTGCTACCTAGGGGACTAGAGGGGCCTAGGAGGTTTAAGGATATGTTATAGAAGTGCTTCACAGGTTGAAATTTTTGGGATAGTGACCTGGGCAGCCGTTATGCTATCGAATTTTAGGAAAAATCTAACTGGCCTAATATTGCTCCATTTTAGCATGAACCTTATGGAATGGACCTAAATGAACCATAGGAATAGACAATACTAAATTTAGAGTCAGATAGAATTAAATAGTATAGAATGAGTAAAAGTTAAACAAATAACCATGGGAGAAGTCTAAGGATGGGTGACCTAACGGGAAGTACACTGCTTATTAAGTTTCTTTGGGAATCTTGTAGGGGGTGTGACATGGACATGGTAGCAAATAAAGCCTATACACCTAGACCCTTGCAAAAACAATGTCAGAACTAAAGGAAACAAGCAATCAAAAGACAAGGGACAAAATGAATAGCACTTACCAAGACACCAGAGATAAAGCCTTGAACAAATCAATGGTTTTTCTTTATACGAATCACCATGTCCAGGCTCCTATACATCTAGCCTAATGAAGGGCAACACCAGTTTCAAGAACTAATGCACTCAATTAGCTTTATCATAGGTAAGAAGCTCCAGCTCACATTATTATTTGCATTCACAAAAAATGTGGTCCATAGTAAATACAAGACAAAGCAGCGAGCATATTGATCCACCTCAAGCTGAGCAGTAGGTGCAACATTAGCCCACTAATCATACAAATCTATACCTTAAATGCTACTTAAGCGATAATGAGGCATAAAATCGAGCAAACTCTTTACTTCTTAAAGGTAAAGAGTAGAGAAGCGGTAGTTGGCATCAAATGCAATAGCTCGACCAGTACAAGGCACTCTTATGATGAATGCCTAATCGAAAGGACATATGGTTAGCTCTCTGAATAGAATATGAAAGGTGTGTGTCATGTCCATTCACCTATCTAATAAGGCCTTAAGCACCTAGAGGTCCTTGTGAAAGTCCCCTCTAACTAGATGGTCGATGAAGGTTTAAAATCTAGTCATTTGAACTTGATCCTTCACTTAAACTGGCATTGATGCATAACACTATTATAGGCCTAACAAAATACCCCACACTTGAGATAAGTTTAAAAAAAAGGTAAGCACAGGTAAGTAAGGCACAACACATGTCTGCACAAACTTAAATTTCAAGCAAAAGAGCTTGCACGGACCACAAGTAAGTAAGCCTTTCAGAATCCAGATGGACCATCAACAAGCAAAATTTGTAAAGAGTTTGCATAGACCAAGATCATCCAGTCCGCAAGTTAGAAAACCTAGCAACTCATGAAAAGGTAAAACATGTATAAGGTATAAAAATCATCATAAAAGGTCCACATAGACCCTACGAGCCCAAAATAAGAGTCTGTATAGACCCTAAGTAGCACCTATTAAGTCCGCATGGACCACCTATCTTTTCATATCCAGAAAGCTCAAGACCATATCCTAAAAGATTCTATAAATTTTGGCTAAAGGATAGGTCTGCATAGGCTAAGTGTGCCTTAGGCAAATTAGGTCTGCACGGACTTATCAAACCAAATAATAACATATAATAAAGAAGACAAAGTAAGAAGCAAACAAAAATTAAAATGAAGTTGAAAGAAGGAATAAATGAACTTGGAGTATGTTTCAGTGCATGCGTAACCCACTAAGTCGGCTAAAATTGGTGTCAGAGCATCAAATGGAATCCCATTCATTGGAGCTACATTTTAAGCCTAGTTAATCTTTAAAGAGGGTATGAAATCAAAATAAGCATCATGATATACTCCACCCACGGAGAAAGTAGAGGAAATAAGGAAGTAGTCATCGATAATAGCAATAGTACCATCGAAGTCTCACCGGTAGCCACATTGACACTAGAGGAGAAGGGCTACGATTCAAAATCTTGAAAGAAAGCCATTGATGTAAGATAATAGAGAGAAAAGTGAAAATTAAGAATGGGAAATTAAAATAGAGAGGAGAAGGCAAATAATTTTTAGCCTATCATGACAAGTCCACATGAATTTTACCCTTTACGTCCACACGGACTTCTATCTCTAGTCTACACACATCACCTTCACGAACCCACATGCTATCCACATAGACTAACTCTGGCCTATGCACTTTTAGGTCTACACAACCTTTGTTTGTTCGGGGTGCTTGAAAGTGCAACCCTAAAAAGTCATAAAAACCATCAGATCAATGTCAGAAAAGGGACGAAACCTAAAATTGGACAAAAATTTGCACCCAAATGTGAGAATATAAGGGAATTAGTTTATTGAAAAACTATATAGGTCATTTTCAGTCAATGATTCAAAATATGGTTTTTTTCAATTAAATAAATTGATTTTATGCCAATGCTTACCACTATCAATAACTAATGAGCCAATAAATTTGTTTTATTCAATTTTTCAATCAATAAAATAGATTTAATCAATTATTAAATTAGGTTTTCTATTTTTTATTTGGCTTAAATGAATTAACTTAATTCATTTTCTAATTCCAACTTTTATTTTAGCCAAATTTCACATGTTTTACTTGTATAAACATTTTCCAGCCATTTAGAAAATGTTTCCAAAGTAAAAACTGTGTCATTTAAGCTGAAGAATAAAATTAGTCAAAAGTGGTCAATCTACTTAGTTTGTTTTCAAACTAATAGATTCAGGCTTCATTTTTAAATCTTCTTAGCAACATTCAAATGTTTTGAATAAAACATCTTCATTGGACTTAGATAAGATGCTATTTTGTCTTAATGGAGTAAAATTAGCCATTGAATCCATCCTAGTTAATATGCTTCTTTAATTAATAAAAGATTAGTTTTTGGCAAATCTTATTTTAAAAAACACAATCACAAGAGGATTTGTGAAATCACAACTCGGCATCCAAGCTTAATGCTATTTATCCAAAAATATGGCAATAGAATTATCTTAAAAAAATGGTGGCATTAACTCCACTCTTTTAAAAGAGGGAGAAGACTATAGCTTCTTCCTTCAGTTAGAGGTTTTCAAAATCCTCTTCCTTAGCATCCCTTGCTTAATGGATAACTTTGAGCCGATCCTTGAAGTATCCCTGAAGAACAACCTTGAAAAAGTAAGGTTTACTAGCTTTAAACATCTACCTCCCTACCATTAAGGAAAAGGTGTTAGCAATAATTCTATTGCTCAATATCTTTATTTGTCTAAATGAATTTAGCCACATGCCAATTCGTAAAAATATCTCTCTTTTGAATTCAACTTTAAGTTAATTTGACCATTAAAATCATCTCTTCTTTAAATATTATTTTAAATTCGACTCCACGTTAATCTAATCATTTATCTTTCTTTTACTTAGGATTCAACAGCACATCAACTACTATAATATATCAGCTTCTCGAATTCAGCTTCACGTCAATTCGACCAACACCATAATAAAAGCATGGGATTTCATCTACAATTGATGGAAGTCAGGTGTGCCATTTTCCATCCATTATATTAAACAAATACTAATTTATATCTCTTTTATAGGATTCATCTCAATGCCTAATCTAAATTCACTCAAATTCAGCTCCATCCAACTCCTTGTGTTTAGCCTAACAAGCAAATCTAACTTCTTAGGTTCAACCTAATAAGCAAATCCAACTCCTCAAGTTTAGCCTAACAAGCAAATCTAACTTCTTGGATTTAGCCTAACAAGCTAATCCACTCAATCAAATTTTATCTATATAAGGTAGGCATTTGTATTCAATGTAGCCTTATGTCAAGTTAAGTATCTCTAACTAAGGTACTTTGTTATGTATTGCTTTATTTATGCATTTTCATAGCACACACCAAAATAGGGGCAACTGTAGATGCCCTACCTTTTAGGGCTTATGATGATAACTAGAGATAGGGTCTAAAGCAATAATACAAGTCACTTAGAAACCTAGTCCACAGGGACTAACATGGTACAAGTCTACTTAGATATAATGCCACTTTGTTAATACCAGCCCACCTAGACTCTATCAAGCCTAAAGGCTATGGTCCACCCAGGTAAACCAAAGTTCACATCCACATAGACTAACATAAAAGACTAGCGAGAAAACACACAACCTAGGTTCATATAGACTAAGTAGTCTAAGTCCACATGGACTTGCTGATGCAAAAGTTTCCAAAAGTGCGAGCTTCCTATTTAGACTTGTTTCCTAATCCTAGAGGGTTTATAACCCTTCTGAATGAGAAAGCCACCTCCTAAACCTATAAATACCCCACTTGGGCATGAATTGGAGGGAGAAGGCTTCTTAACCTATTATTTCAAGAGTCTAGGAGAGAACTCCAAAGCAAGATCAATCTACTAAACTTTTAGCCCACACCAAAATCATAATTCTTTCTAAAATCCAACCTTTTACATTATTGCTTAAGAGCTGCTTCATAAGGTAAGATCTGAGGCCTCATACTATACATACATCATGCATTTGTATCACTCCATATGGAACCATGATTGATCATAAGTAAGGCGATTCTATGAAATCCCCATATTGATTGTAAGAGTAGGTCATTATTTTATATTATTTATTGTGTGTAATTGACTCTTGGCATGTTGTGATTATTCTATAATTTTGATCCTAATCAAACAGACCTAGCTTGAAGTATGTTTATACCCATATGGACTAAATAAATTGATATGTGTGCAAATGAACATCTGTGTCAACTAATATTTAACACTATTTTAATAATATATTACATATGGTGTATTATATCTATTGTGTTTGACATGTTTATATTTTGTTATATCGCATGGTTATCAAATAAACATTATTGCCATGATAGAACTAACATATGTCCATACAGACTCCCTTTCATGAGGAACATAGTCCATACAAATAGTTATGCTTTGTGTTTGTTTGTTATTAGTTACTAGTCTGCATAGATTCTCTTTTATAAGGAACAAAGTTTATACGGATGATTATGTCTCTGGTGTATTTATACTGATTTGTAGTCTGCATGGACTCCCTTTCATAAGGACCATAGTTCATGCAAACTAATGTTGTTAATCTCAGTCCTTGTATATTTATGTGCATGATCTCTATGACCAATAAGTTTATAGTGTTCCCCAGTGATAATTTTTATACATGTATCATGATTCATCCATAAGTAAATTATTGTGAGTATGTGTTTTTAAGTCGTCATGGGCTATTACTTGTTATTTCTAACCAATTCCTTGAGTTGTATACAAGTGATCATTTTGGTAAGATAGAAAGTCCAGACAGACTTGATACCCTTTACATGGAACAGTCTGCACAGACATACACTAGAGTCGTATCAGGTATACACGGACTTGATGACATATATGTGGGACCTATCATGATTTGTACTATCTTATTTGGTTTTGTACTCTTTTATTTATTTTGGTTATTTTAGGTTATAATAGGTAGCTTAATAACTCATTTTACATGCCAAAAAGCCTAACCTCACATTAATGGTTTTTTACATAATTAATTGGTGTTTTCTTAATAAAATGATTTTAAGTTTTCCTTAATAAAAGTCAAATGGAAAATATAATTTAACAAAGGCTAATCTCTTGGAGATGGGAGTTCAGAAATTACCATAAATTCCTATGGAATTATAGGTAGCTGTCAGGTCAAACAATCACTAATAAATTATCCGATTTTTGGATATACAATATATTATTATCATTGTTGTATGCATTTTAAATATTGTAATTTACTTTCTCTAAATGAAAAGGTGACATGAATGTTTTAATTATAATGTATGCTTGCTTGATACAGGATTGATAAATGTTAGAATATGAAGAAAGGCATGTTGTTGGGGCATAAATAAGATCTGATTCTAAACCCTTTTTGGGCAAAAGATCAGTGGTCCTGGTGTAGAGCCAAGTGGCAACTCCAAACACTAATCGCTCTTATGCATGATAAAATACAATAAATCTACACCCCTCAAATTGTTCAAGCTTTAATCATGGAATTTCTTGAAGTTGGTATTGGAAGAAAAGCTACAACCACTCCCTTTTCAGTCGACTAAGAGTTGAAGAAAGCATGGACTTCACTTTGATCTCTTCTATGAATATCACCAACACATAGGCTATCACACATATAAATGTTAAACTCTTTATGGTACCATTCAGGAACTCACTAAAGAAGATAAGACACCACTAACCATTGGGTTTCAAGAAAGCTTCGAGCCTACATTTTGTCCTTTTATTTTTATGTCCCTGTTAATGTTTTGTAATTATGAATAAATATAGAACTTAAAACTTTTCCTTTTACCCTTTTCAATGAAATGTACCCATCCTTATTTCTCACCTATATGATGTTTTGCCATGAGGTAACATACATATTAGTAATCATTGCATACGTGATGCTAATTCAATTATGACTAGTTTGTTTATTATTGGCTTATGTAAGCATCTTAGACTTCATTTTTTATAGCTCTTGACAAGTGAGAAGAGAGATGAAAAAAAGAAAAAAAAAGAAGAGATGAGTTTATCTGATGCTTAATTATTAAACCAAGGAAACCTTTTAGAAATAAGGACAAGATTAGATTAAAACACTAAAAGAAGAAATTAGCAAACAAGTAGTGTCTATGGGGTGAAAATCTCAATCTAATCTATCATCTTATCCAAATTATAGCCCAAAAGGACCTAGAGAGCCTAACCTTTCTTGTATTATCTCCTTTTGCATAAACACAAATACCCTTCTATTCTTATTACCCCTAAACCTTTGTCTCATGAACCCTAACATTTTGTTCTTGTCCATATGGCCTAAGCTTTACAAATCCTTGATTTTGATAACCATTAAAATGCCCAAAAGAAAAAATATGTTAGAGCCCTAAACATTTTAATTAGAAACTCTGGGTAGATCCCTCATTCATTCCTCCTAGCCAATAAAATCTTAGGTTAGCTTCACATTTAACCCCATAGGCATGTACAAAAGACCTTGAAAGGATAGTCTTTCATCTTCTAGACTAAGTTCTCAACTTAAGTGATTAGAACTATCTCCAAGAGCAATCTAGGGTGGTAGTGCTAGTTAAATCCTCAAAGACTCGTGTACCTATCAAATTGTCTCAAAATAACCTTTAAGCCTCACAAACCTTTTGGACTCCACGTCAATCCCACCAAGAAAAAAAATGTCTTCAACGTCATTATCCTTATGCTCTAAACACCAACAATCAGAAGGGCAATCAATAAACCCTTAACAAGTGGCATTTTTCTAAATAGAGCCTAGTTTTTTGAATAACCCCTTAAGAATGTTATAACCTTTTGCTACACTTCCCACTAAAATAAAATAAACCAAAAGCAAACATCAAAAGATATGATAATAAAAAAGTTGGCACTACCTTATGGAACTGAAGAATTAAACTTGGGAACTACTCAAGCAAAAATCCAGTTAAGACCTCTATAATCACATTAAGGTTGCTTCTTTCTAAGTAAAGTGCAATGGAATGAGAAGTTTACTAATCTTGCTAACTAACTGGGAAGATTTAAAAAAAAATCCTCACTAGGATGAAATCCCCTTAAAATGCCATAGGCAAAAGTTAAAGGAATAAATAGAAAATATTCAACCATGAAAATCCTAGTGGCTAGTTGATAATAGGAACTTAGGATAATGAGGTCACAAGATGTTTAAATGCTGAAATTAACCAAATAAACTTTAATTACATTGAGCATCTTTGCAATAATTATCATCATGTTACCAAATGGTGAGCCATATCATGTGAAATAACTAAGACCTTTTTTCTCTTAAATAAAGCCCTTTTTGAAACCATGACTCATTACTTTATTGTCTACCCTAGCATGCCATTAAATGTCACAAAATAAGGTTAACT
>CANXYI011583485.1:0-10452 GCA_948208565.1 Hura crepitans | reverse complement strand
AGGTACTGGGACTATGTTAGTGAGCCAAGTGGAGAAGAGTATTTCTTCAATGAACTTTGCTTCGAACAACTTGATTACCTCCTCCTTTACCTTTTCTGCCCATTCAGGCCTTATTCTTTTGAGCTTTTTTTTTTTCAATGGGATGGCATGATTATGCATTGGGATAGCATGTTCCACAATTTCTCAATCGATCCCCTACATGTCTTTGTAGTTCTAGGAAAAAATCCTTTTGTATTTCTTTAGCAATCTCTCAAAATTTTCTCTTTCTTTGACAGTAGTATCATAGGCAATTAATACATTTCTTAGTTGTTCATTGGTGCCAAGATTAAAAGGATTAGTTTTAATACAATTAATGTAAAAAATGCTCATGTAATGATCATTTGTATACACACTACCATTAGGAGAAAGATCACACAAATAAGCAAATTCATCATTCATTTTATTAGAAAGTAAATTGTTCGCCTCAAAGAGGTCACAAAGATATAATTGATCTATAAATAAATCAGAGTCCTCTAACTTAGGCATGTCCTCCAGGGGGGTAGGATAGATTTCTTCAGTAGCTGGTAGCTTCAGGAACACTTCCTCTATCCACTGAATTTGAGTGAGATGCCCTGACTCCCAATCGATGACGTCGATGAAGATCTCAAATCCTGGTTTGTAGCATCCCTTTATTATGGCAAGTTCTAGGGTCCCATCGTACTTGATGCCCTTCTATTTGACAAAATAATCTTGTAAAGAACTATTTTTTCTTGGGTTGCCTTCTTTACTCATCGTAGCCCAGCTGTAGAGATTATGATATTTTTACTGGGGATAAGAGTGGCTTATGGAGTCACCACCTAGCCTCTACACTAGGGCCTTTGATCTTCTATACTAAAAAGGTTCAGAATTTCATATCTTATTTATGCCCTAATAATATGTTGTCTATGTATATTGTAATGTTTATCAATCCCTTATCATTCAAGCATGCATCATTCTTAATTTAAATTGCATGACCTTTGCATGTATGAAAGTAAATTGCAGTATTTAAAGAATACAATAATGTCTATTATACATCTAGAAAGTGGGCTATTAATTAATTGTTAATTGACCTCATAGTTACCTATAATTCCATAGGAATTGGCAATAATTGCCTAACTCCCATCTCTAGGAGATTGGCTTTTATTGAAATACATTTGATTGTGACTTTTGATTAAGGAAATACAAACCCATTTTATTAGGAAACACTGATTAACATGTATAAAATCATTTGATGTGAAAGTTAAGTTTTAGTGTGTAAAACATGTTTTTTATTAGCTATTACAACCCAAAAAGAAGCAAAGAAGTGCAAATAGTACAAAACCGAAGAAATAAGCTATGGTCCTAAAACTAGCCCACTTCAGAGTCATTAGGTCCATGCAGACATGGGAAAAAATGATGCTTAGTTTGTGCAGACCTTTACCAGGGAAAGATTAAATCCGTCTCATACTCCTACTCCATTTAATAACTTAGAAAACATTAAAGTCAAACAAGTTAGATCTAAGCCATTAATATGTAGATGAACATCAAAATCATAGACACATTCAATATAGATACACCATAGATTATGAATCATAGCAACAAGACATAACAAGGGATTATAATATGAATTGCCATTCATAGGTCCATACGGACATGTAACCCTCATGATAGGGGGTCCATGTGGACTACTAAACCTAATTAACATGCATATAATAAGGCTGTGTGGACTAACATAATTACTTAACTTTAAAGATACTAGGTCTATGTGGACCTAATTTCATATAAGATCAGATTTATACAATAAAATTAACTTCTCATGGCATGCCTAATGCTAATTAGAAACATCAAATTCACAATTCACATGTCTAATATGATTAGCTTACTCATTATCAATGAGAGTGGGGATAACAAGGTATCACCTCATAAATTGATTATCTCAGAGATCATTGGCTCATAAAAGATATAGAAAACTTATTCATGGACCTCAAATATTACCTAAATAAAAGAATCTCTTTGAGCACTAGCATAAAAGCCTTTTGCTACTAGAATGGTTGCAATTGTGATTTTTTTGAGTATATGTTTTTCCCGAACCCCTTCTCTGTCTATGAAAAGAAGTATTTATATTTCTTTTCTAAGTTTTTCTACACCCTTTTGTCAGGAGGAAGTCCTAATCCCTCAAGGATTGTGACTTCTGGACTAAATAAGTAATGTTTAAATCTGGAGTCTATTTTTCAATGATAAGTCCATGCAGACTTATCCTTAAAGGTTCGTATGGACTAAGGCTTTTGAAGTGATGGTCCATGGTCTTCGTAGGTCAAGTTCTAACCTGCTCTTATGGTTGGTCCTTGCGGACTTAGGTAGTAAGTCCGTATAGACTTATATCTTAAAGGCTTTTTGTGATATGCTCAAGAGCCATCTCTGGTTATCATCATTAGTCAAGGTGAGGTGTCTACAATTGTCCCCACTTTGGTGTGTGCTGTGTAATGTATGAATTAGAATAGTGCATAACAAAGTACCAAATTTAGAAATACTTACCTGTGGGTGTACTTACCTGACGCAGAGTTTTATCAAATATGGATGATCACCTCTGAATCATTGCGAAAGCTTGCCAAACTTAAGTTGTATTTTCCCTTCGAAAGGAATTGATATTGTGAAGAAAACTACATTGAATACAGGTGCCTACTTGTCCTCGGGTGAAGTGAAAATCTAACTAGGTCCGTACATGTTTTTGCTTTAATGTCTCTAGATTGCCATCTCATGCCATCATGATACATTTCGTACACTCTCAACTAAGTAATTTTGATCACACCTAAGGTTATTTAACCGATGAGGTTTGATTGAATGGATAGGGATTTTGGATTGGCTTGTTAGGTTGAACCCTAAAACATTATGGGTTGGCTTGTTAGGCTGAACCCTATAACATAAATTAGACACGAAGTCAATGAAGATTGGATTGGCTTATTAGGCTGAACTGTAAAACTTATATTAGACACGGAGTCGAATATAAGGAAGATTAGAATGGCTTATTAGGCTGAGCCCTATAACATATATTGGACACAGAGTCGAATTTAGAGAGATTGGATTAGCTTATTAGGCTGAACCCTAAAATTGTATTGGACATGGAGTCGAATATGGAAGATTGGATTGGCTTATTAGGTTGAACTCTAAAACTTATATTGGACACGGAGTCAAATTTAGAGAGATTAGATTAGCTTATTAGGCTGAACCCTAAAACTTATATTGGACACGGAGTCGAATGTGGAAGATTGGATTAGCTTATTAGGCTAAACCCTAAAACTTATATTGGACACAGAGTCGAATTTGGGGATTGAAACTTTGGTGTTGATCCAAGCTTAATAGATTGAACTTTGATGTTGATCTTTAGAGGGAATTGAGCTTTGTAATTCTGAATTGGTTAGTTTTGATAGAAGAAGAGTGAATTTAACCTCTTAGATTTTGGTGGTTCTAGGTTCGTGTAGACATCCACGCATTAGTCCGTGCGGACTTATTATTAACTTTTACAGACTATCCTCGAGTAAGTCTGAGCGAACTTGGCTTCCAAAGGTCCATATGGACTTATCATGTCAGCGATATAACCATCCCTTTCTCTTCTCCATTTCTCATTTCTTCCATTTCAATCTTCTGTATTCTTTATTTTCTCTCAAAAAGGACATTCTTACTATGGCCTCTTATGTCGGAAGTGACTCGAGTTCCTCCTCCTCTAACAGTGAAGAAGCACCCACTGTGATTCTCTTTCCACTAGGAGGGGGATCTGTACCCTCTCTTTCTCCACCAGAGGACATTTTGATGCCCACTTTGGTGGGCTTCATTCCATCTATAGTGATGAACTGCTCGAAGAATGTAGTGCCTGTTAATGGCATTGCTTTTGGTGATCCGATCCCATTTTTGGTGGATCTGGCCCATCACACATGCTCTAAAGTGTATTCGCAGGTGAGTCTTCACTCTTCATGTGCTTTGCATTGTGTTATCTTGATTGTCTTTGTGTTTTTATGCTCTGAGTAATTTCTAGTGCAATAAGTCCGTACGGACTAAATCGACTAGGGTTCGATAGGTCTGTACAAACTTAGTTCTTTAGGGATGTTGGTCCATGTAGACCTATAAATTTTTTATTTGTTAGAACTATTCCCATAGTTGCATAAGTGATTCTATATGTGAAGTCCATGTGGACCAACTGTTGACTATCTTTGACTTTGATTGGAGTCCGTGCATACTTACATTTAACTCGAACTTAGTTCATGCGGACATAAGTTTTGATTGCTTTTGACTCCTTCATTAGTCCGTCCAGACTTTGTGAACCAAGTCCTGATTCTTAATTGCTTGCTTTTTGTAGACACATCTCAAGTGTGGGGGTACTCTTTCTGGTCTACAACAGTGGTATTCCATCATGCCTATAATGGTGAAGAATAAGGTATGCATGATGGGCTTTCAGACTATCATCGATTACCTTATAGGTAGAGATTTTTGCCGTGACCTCTAGGCCTTATAGGCTTTGCTAGATAGGTGGATGACACCACCCATACCTTTAACCTATCCTTCGGTGAGCTGACAATCACACCATTTGATTGGGTGTTCATTACCAGGGCACCCTGCACTGGTCGTGCCATTGCTTTCGATGCTTGCTATCAGCATCCTTCCCTGTGACTGCCAGAGGTGAAAGAATTGCTAGGATTTATGCCTCAGGACTGGGCCGGTAGTATTCGTTGCACCGACCTTTAAGAGAGGTGGGGTGAAGAGTCTCCTTCAAACGAGTTAGAGGTAGATTAATATGTACAATGCTTCATCTTGTATTTGCTGGGCACCACCTTATTTGCCAATGCTAATGGCACCATGAGTTGGAGCTTTCTCTCAGAGTTAAAAGAGGTTAAAAAAATGGAGAGCTAGAACTGGTGCAATTCCTCCTTGGGGTGGATGTTTTAGAGTCTGGACATGGCTGTACAGACTTAAATGAGTCATCATTTCGTCTAGGGCTTTGTGTCTGGTGTCTTGGTAAGCCAATTCTCTCTTCTTTCCTTATTCTTTTTTCCTCAAGATTTTATTACTAATTTGTTTCTTTTGTTATCCTTAGGTCTGGGCTTATGAGCTTTATTTGTTAGCCCATCCTTGTGAGCTTTATGTGCCACGATGCTACCTTGTGATGGATAGGTGGGTCTGGCCTACCTCGGGTCCATGGAATGCAGTATCCTTGATGCAGCATTGCCAGTACCTTAGCTCACGCATTTGGGCAAATATAAGTAATTCCTGCATATAAAATATTTCTTTCAGTAACTATTTATGTGTTATTAATGCTAACCTGTGTAGGCTAACTTGGCCTAGCGGGTCTTCCCCATTAGCGAACTGCCTCCCCCTCTGTGTTACATTCAGGGCTTGTCCTTCCACCATCTATTGCTGACTACTCTTGAAATGTACTGTTGGTTTCTAGGAGAAAGAGTAGTTAGTTGGCACTTGGGTCCTAACGTACGTCTCATCGCTTTGGACCCTCCTAAGTCTATGTTGTTCGAGAGGTACATTGATAACTTGGACTTCGTACATAGGATGATCGTCGGGTTCCCTAAGGCTACACTAGTGGAGGATGATGATAAAGCCTATGCTCTATGGGCTGCGTCTCACCTACTTCCTCAGGTTTCCTACACTTTTGGGCCTCTTCCATCTCAGGTGAAATTCTTGTGTTTTATTGTCTCTTTCATGATGTCCTCTTAACTTGTATATTATTGTGTTATAGCCCACTGCTATCCCTAGGGCCAGTCCATCTTCCTTAAAAAAGTGGCCAAGGACCATGTTTGGCTCCCCAGGTTCTCAGTTCTCACCTCCTCCGGCCCATGCTCCTAGATCATCAGTTGGCCCCACGTCTTTTCCTGGAGAGGTGATAGGGATACTAATGAATGTACCCGAGCTGAGCTATATGCACTATGGCATCGATGGGGAACTTTCTTTTGCTAAGCTTTGTATTGAGGAGAGTTAGCCCATGACCTTTGAGCCTAAGGATACAACACTAGTAAGCTCCTTAATTTTGTTATTGGGATCTTCTCTTTACACATGCCTAACATCTTATTTTTCTTGATCAGGTGAAGAAGGCTCCAGTAGAGAGGACTGTACGGGTCGTGGAGGCTTTTAAGAGAGCCATGATTGATGAAACTCAGGTGCTAGTAGTAAGTGCATTCCTATTGTGTATGTTATCTATGTACTTTATATGTTACATGTTATGCTAATGTACATGTATGTTATGTATGCTTATGTGTGTCATGTTACATGTATGTTATACTACATGTTATTTGTGTATGTACGTGTGTTACATCTTGTGCTATGTGTATTATGCTATGCTATATTGTATGTATGTTGTGTTACATATATGCTATATGACATTAATCCTTTACTCTTTTGTAGAATGAGATGTCCAGACATGTAGCGGCCTTGCGTGAAGCTCGGAGGAAGATCAAGGCATACAAGGTGGCTGAGAGGCTAATGATTTCTTCTGAGGATGAGGACACGGAGGAAGAGGGTAGCTTTGATGGCTAGGCTCGAGGATGACCTTTTTCTCTTTCTCATTTTTTTTATTTATGGTTGTGTAGAGGCATGATTGTGAGGCCACTTTCCTATTTGAAGACAGTATTCTTAGTTTCTCGTATTATTGAACATGATATAGTTTACCCTTCCCTTTTTTAAGCACTTTCTAATCTTGCATTTTTGTTTGATTTATGAATGCTTTATGGTATTGAATGATCATGAGGCTGTTATCTATTTTATGCCTGAATGGTGTACCTTGGTCCGTGCGGACCTAAAAGGGTTCTTTTGGTTCGGGCGAACTTTAAAGGACTTAGTCCATGTGGACCTTATGTGATTGGCCACAAACTTGATATGGGGGTGTCTTGAGCATCTGTTTACTTAGTCAACATAGACCTTGATGTCGTACCTTAGTCTGTGCGGACCTACTCATGTGTTTTTGGATTCCTATTCCTAACTGGAAAAGGAATGGAATGCCTTGGCTTATAAATACCCTTCCCCTGTTGGTTATTTTTTTCATTCTCTTAATCATGTCTTCTTTTTCACCTAAAATTGCTTAAGATTTTAGAATCCCAAACTTCTTGGGTTTCACTTATTCTCAACCCCTTTTTGGCTCTTAAATTTCTAAGCAAAGTTCAAATTAACCCTGAGTTCTTAAAGGCTACTGCACAGTACTGGAATCTTATTTTACGTGTCTTCACCTTTAGTTAGCAAGAAATACGTCCCACCTTAGAGGAGTTTATGGCTGTCATGGAATACAAAATTACTCCTACTACCCCTCTAGCCTTACCTTTCTTTGAGGATCATTACCCTTTGGATATTGCCCTAGCCTTAGGTTTTTCTCCCATTTTGTGTCATAGACTTATACTAGGGGTAGGTCTAATTTCTTTGCAGGTGATTTTGGATCATGTTCACCAAATCTCCGTTAATTCAATAGAAAGGGTAAAATGTGTCTTGTTATGCCTTTTTAGGAGCTATTTGAGTGTTACTTCTCACGATGATCACTGAGACTTTAAGATTCTTCACATCCTCATTATGATATGCTCCAGTCATAATCTTTTCAGCGTCTTCTTGGCTGATACTATTCATAGTTTAGATACACTGACAAGGAAGGATGTTGACTTCATGATAGGGAGCCCATTTCTCTTGCAGGTAATCTTATTAGCTTTGTTATGACCCTAACTTTTGCCTAGTATGCCTGTGATGGTTTTCATACTAGCGGGTCTGCCTAATTTTTGCTTAGGTGATTCTTTGTAGAATTTCCAACCTAATGGCTCTTTTTTTTAGATTTGGTTGCAAGAGAAATTAGAGCTAATTATTGCACTACTTAAAAGGCTCTGGGCGAGGTATGGCTTCCGTCATAATTACGAGAGGATGCTTATAATGAAGTGTGACTCCTTTGATCAGTGGCTTTCATGGCTTGACATAGTCATTCTAATGCACTAAAGATGTCCTTGGTAGAAGATTAGCCATTTCACCTTATCTTAGCATGCGGGTTATGTGCCTTTGATCGGGTTGAGGCATGTTACTTTTTATAGCCCTTCACACATCTCGCGATAGTTTAGTTTAGTACAAAGGATACCTACTAAGCCTCTTAGGTTTTATGGTGGCCTTTTAACTCATCACTTCTTACGCTCTTTTCTTGACTTGCAGGAGAGATGCACCATCCTAAGGAACATGCTTAGCTACACAATTAACACCGTTCATACAGATGATTCTTACAACAAGTGGATTTTAAGTGATGCTAAAGACAATAGATTGTTATTACTAAAAAGGAAAGCTACCAATAATAATTGTAGTTTTGAAAAGAAACAACGTGTGTAGAATTTAGTTATTTGCATGATCCCTTCTTGAATGGCAATTTGCATGTTAGTGATCAAAACTAAAGCATTTTTGTCATTAATTGGATTTAAAACTAAGCCAATTAATCTTGGTGAATGTATTAATTTCCATTGATAGCACTATTATTACTAACCAGCCTCGAGAGGTTTTCTTGATTAGACATCTTCTCTCTAATCCCCTAACTTTTGCATGATGTGCCCTGTTAGGTTTTCACCTCATCGAGGTGTCCTAACTTTTGCCTAAGCTGCCCTATTCGGGTCTTTAGCTTAACGGACACATTTTTTTTAGCAGAAGTACTTCTTCAACCTGTCTGTATTGATTGGCTCTAAAAATTCATTACCCTCTAAGTCTGAGATCTTAATGCCCCCATGCTTGAGTACCTTCTTAACTATGTAAGGACCTTCCCAATTAGGCTTGAACTTTCCACTAGGGTTGGATAGTAATGGCCTGACTTGCTTGAGTACCAAATTTCCTTCTTTTATGATTCTAGGCTTGACCTTTTTGTTGTAGGCTCTTGCAATTCTTTTCTGGTATAATTGCATGTGGTAGAGAGCCTTGAGCTATTTTTTGTCTATTAATGCCAGTTGATTGTATCTGCTTCTAACCCATTTTGCTTTGGGTATGTTTGCCTCTAGTACTACCCTCAAGGAAGGTATTTCTACCTCGATTGGCAGCACTGCCTTCATGCCATATACCAGTGAATAAGGTGTAGCTTGGGTGGATGTCCTGATTGTCATTCTGTACCCCTATAATTTGAATGGTAGCATCTCTACCCAATCCTTATAGGTGACGGTCATCTTCTATAAAATTTTCTTGACATTTTTATTAGTAGCTTCTACCGCTCTATTAGCTTGGGGTCTATACGGCAAAGACTTATGGTGTTGAATTCCATACTCCTAAAAAAGTTGCCTGGTCTCCCCCTGAAATTGCACTCCGTTATTTGAAATAATCTGCTGCGGCAAGCCATACCTATAAATAATATTTCTTTCAATAAATTTCCCCATTTGTCTTGCCCCCAATTTATTGAAAGACTCAGCCTCTACCCACTTAGTGAAGTAATATACTGCCACCACTATGAACTTGTGCCCCCTAGCTGCTAACGACCTTATTTCTCTAATTATATTGATTCCCCATGTTGAAAAGGGCTATAGGGATGACAAGCTAGTAAGATCATTAGGTGGCAAATGACTCAAATTCTCGTACACCTGGCATTTGTGACACCTTTTTACAAAGTCGTAATAATCCAACTCCATGGTCAACCAATAGTATCCTAGTCTTATGATCTTCTTTCCTAGGTTTCTACCATTCATGTGTGGACCACATACTCCTTCATGTATTTCCTCGAGCACCCTTTGAGATTCTACCTCATTTATACACCTAAGTTGTATTCCGTCCATCTATCTTTTGTATAGCATACCCTAAAATGAAATAAACTGAGTGGACAACTTTTGGAGTGCCTTCTTGTCTATTTCATTTGCATTCTCAGGGTATTATGCCTTTTTTAAGTAGGTTTGTATGTCATGATATCATGGTAATTGAGTGTAATTTTACTTAATGGCGAAGCTAACTATTCCAGTATAAGTGAGGAACCTTATTTTACTGAAATACATTGGCCAAGACAAATCTTTCTTGGTAAGGGTCGATACTGACATTAAGGTGGCTAGAGCATCTGTGACTTGGTTTTATTCTCTAAGGATGTGGTGAAAAGTGCATTGATCAAATCCTTTGACAAGGTCTGTGAGAATTCTAACATATTTGCCTAAGTTCTCATCTTTGACTTCCCATTCACCTTTAACTTGTTGAATTACTAGCATTGAGTCTCTATAGACATCAACCACTTTTGCCCCTAATTGATACAGGGTTTCTAGACTATAAACACATGCCTCATATTCAGCCATATTATTGGTGGCTGAAAACTCTAGTTTCCTTACCAAGAACATTTGCTCACCTTCTGGGTTGCTGATTAATGCTCTTGCGCCTGCTCTTTTTTAGCTGACTGCTCCGTCAAAAAACATTTTCCATCCTTCCTAATATATTGCCCCTAGGTGTTCATCTAAAAATTCGTATTCCTTTTGCTTCTCTTTGATTGGGTGA
>CANXYI011583472.1:0-12908 GCA_948208565.1 Hura crepitans | reverse complement strand
TCAGCACCAGTTTGACTCTACACATTCCCAATTGGCTATTGCCCTTAGGGTAAGCACAATGATGATATGTGCTCATGGATTGAATTGGTCTGCAGTTATTCGCTGCACATAATCTTGCACCTCTTCTTATTGCCTTAATTTTGTGCTGATAGCATCGCTTGGACAACTAGACCCTTATTTACTTGCTCTTTTATAGAATGGTTATATTCAAATGAAATGGACATGTTGCTTTAAGATATTCTATTTTAATGTAGTTGGATTAAAAATCCACATCCATAAGGGATTAAAAACATTGTGAACACAAGTTCGATTCATTTTTTCGGACATTACTGAAATCATATAGATTGGTAAATTCCCAACTTACTCATGATGGCTTTTGAAAGGAGTCCTAAAACGTGCAACCAATTCGAAAAGAGTAGTTTCTTCCTAAAATGTAACAAATTTTCGTAATATAGTTAAAATTCAAGTTTCATTAGTAAACAAATCAGACCATGCTATCTTTACTCCTCGGTTAAGCTATTAATAAGTGAAGAATTGAAACCTAAAATTGTTGTGACAATTACAAATTGAGATGATTTTTCCTGTGCATTGGGCATGAATAATAGGGTTTCCAATAGCAGCACGGACAATATGTATGAGAGAATGCGTGGCTAGACTAGTTAGAGCATGAATACTATTTTCACATCCTGCATTTACATCCATATGTTATTGAACGCAACTTAGGATGCTTTGACAAATGCAGGATGCTGTCAATTCAGCATCATCAATCACTAAGACCCTGCGTGGAGAGTTAGCTGATGGCCTACACGAGCTTGTAGCTGTGGCAGGTGCAAACTCCAATGCAGGAAATCCATCTTTGGGTAATGGACCATCGACTGGCTTACATGAGATGGTATGTGTTTTCCTTGTTATCGAGTTTTAAGGATGTATAGAAGTTCTAATTGTAGAGGGCATAGCGTAGCCCCACCTTGTGAAAAGCTTTTTGTTGCCTCTGATTCGTAGAAATAATTTATATTAGCAGGCTGAGGCATCTTTGGATCCAATAAAAGAATTATCAAGATTGGTAGCTGAGAACAAATTTGATGAAGCATTCACAGCAGCCTTGCAGAGAAGTGATGTGTCTATAGTTTCGTGGTTATGTTCCCAGGTCTGTTGAGGATTCATATTCGCATATGCATAAGTGCCGCTCCCTAAGCTTTCTCTGTGAACTGAACGCATGCAAGTAAGAATAGTGTGGTCAAACCGGTGAGATAACTGAGATGCATGAATAAACTAAGCCACATCTGTCTAACTTGGATCAAATGTATCATTCTATTCTGTTTGTCCTCTGTATAGCCATAGCAAGAGTAGAAGATAAGTTTTGATAATAAGTATACAACATTGACGTTTTATTGTCTGTCTCCGTTTCGTGTGTGATTTTGCAAGCTAATATAGTCTTGGAATTTATCCAATTACTTGGAACTCTTAGCGATTGGAGGATCAGATTGAATTGTTAAATTAAGTAGATTGATTTATGATCAAGTACAGTTGCTGCTCTTTTTGTCATTTATGGAAAGTTGGATTGCTCATTGACAACTTTACACTATGCAGATTTGACCAATTAAAATTTTGTATTTCTCTCCACTTTCACCAGGTTGATTTACAGGGGATATTGTCTACGGTACCACTACCCTTGAGCCAAGGGGTTCTGTTGGCACTTCTACAGCAATTGGCTTGCGATATTAGCAAGGAGACATCTGGAAAGCTTGCGTGGATGACAGGTGTGGCTGTTGTTATAAATCCTGCAGATCCAATGATCGCGGTTCATGTCAGACCAATATTCGATCAGGTCTATCAGATAATGAGCCATCAAAGGAATCTGCCCACTACATCTGCTTCGGAAGCTGCCAGTATTCATCTTCTTATGCATGTCATAAATTCTGTGCGAATGAGCTGTAAATGAATGATTATTCTATTTGTTCAGAATATGTATGATAGACTTTTGGTTTGTATAGGAAAATCTAGGAAGCTTTAGGGAATTGCTGTGGTTACCATTTGTCTGAATTAATGAAAAACCTTTCTTTTCGCTCGCTTTCGTACTTGATCGTCTGAAACTGTACTCCAATGGCACCCCAGTTAAATTGAGGTTGCAAAGTTTTATATATAGTTACTTGCATTGACATCTTTGCTTCGCAAATTTTTACGCTTCAGATTTATGAGAAGAGAATTCGGAAAGATCCTGAGCAAGGAGGTTTCTCTACCAGCACTGATCAGTTTCCCACCTCCTAGTTGGGCTGAATCTTGAGGAGTTGGAAGCAGAACGTCTGAAGTGATAGTGAGCTGTAGCACCGATCGACAGATCGTATGTGGCTCTAGCCAGGGGATCAGATAGTGTAGCATATGCATGGTGGATTTGTATGAAATCTGGGCCATTAGGATCTGAGGAGGAAGAAGTAATAACAGCGTCTGGGTGGTATCTCTTGGCTAAACTTCGGTAAGCAGCTTTGATCTCAGCTTGAGAGGCAGTGTGTTTGAGGCGGAGAACCTGATAGAGAGTGTTTCGGGATGATTTTGATTGAACTTGATCTAAGATGACTGTAGTTGGTGCCACTGCGGTGACTCTGAAAGTGTTAATTGAGGGTTTAACCTTGGAAGAAAACGGATACCATGTTGTAGAATGTAGAAGTGTACTCCCCAGCATTGATGGAGATACTTTTATCAAAACAATATTAGAAGACGGATGAGATGGTACGAAAATTAACTATTGGATTATTAAATTGGTTTGGAAGTAGATTGTTGATTTAGATTTTATAGAGTGGAAGTGAATGGAGGAGGTAACCAGTGGGCGCCTACATTTTGGGTTGGGCATTTTGAGGGTGTAGCACATAGATGATGGGTCCGAAGATTGTGGTGGGTTCATTGAATTGAAACGCATCTCACTCTTTCTGTGGATGCTCAGCTACCAATGGGCAAAAAGCTCGTGGACAGCAACAACTAGGCTTATATATATAAGCATATAAAAGGAGTTGAAAAATGACTTCAATAATCAATGAAAGCAGATACGTAGACCAATGAAACTATAACGTGTTATATACTCATGATTTAATATATTTAGCTCATGAATTGATTTAGGATGTTTTTGTGTACAAGCATTTTTGGTACCGAGTGTGCTTCTTCCCTTTTTTTTTTTTCCTTTTTTAAACAGCCGGATAGATAACTATTAGATTAAAAAGTATTTTTATATACATATATTGTTTTTCCAATCTAAAATGCATTCGTACCTATGCATACTGTATGCACAGAACGTACTAATTACTAAATCATCAGCCATGCTCATGCAACCGTTGCAATTAATTAAAAAAGAACAAAGAAAAAAAAAATTATAGTCATAGCTCCGTGGACCAGATTCAAAGAAGCGCCAGCCCGAAAAATACTTCCAGATTCAACGCAGAAGAAATCAGGCAGAAAAACCTTTCCACAAACAAAGTCCAGGAGAGCACGGAGAGCTGTAATGTGAGCAAAAGCTAGCTTCTCGTCATTTTGAAGTTATTATATCATGATCTACAAGTATCTTAGAAAACAGAAATGGAGTTCCCTCGATTGCATGCCCATTTGGGCTTCACACTTGAGCACTTCTATTATAAGTAAACCGGAGATATCAGAATATGAAGATTTGAACGCTTCCTCTTCTTCTTCGCTAATAATCCAAGACAAGGATCTTCTCCTCCATTCAGGAACAGGCCTTCATGTTCTCGACCTCATCGACCGTGGTTCTTTAGAACCCGATAGAACTCTCTACCACGTGTTGCTAAATAGATGTACCCATTTCAAGAAACTGAAAGAAGGAAAATTAGTCCACGCCAACATCCTCAATTCCCGCTTTAAAGACGACCTTATTTTGCAGAACACAATTCTCAACCTGTATGCCAAGTGTGGAAGTATGGATCAAGCTCGCAATGTGTTTTGAGGAAATGTGTATAAAAGATGCCGTCACTTGGACGGCCAAGATTTCTGGATATTCGTAACATGATCTGCCTAAGGATGCGCTTCGTTTGTTCCCAGAGATGTTGAGGCTGGGATTCCAACCCAATCATTTCACCTTGTCAAGCTTGTTAAAGGCTTCAGAGCTAGGGACTATAGATATGCATGGCATGCAGATTCATGCCCTCTGTTTAAAGTATGGTTACAGTCGTAATGTTTACGTGGGTAGCGCTCTTTTGGATTTGTATGCTAGATGTGGGCGCATGGAAGAAGCCCAGTCGATCTTTGAGGGTGTGGCCAGCAAGAACAAGGTGTCCTGGAATTCTTTGATTGCTGGCTATGCTAGAGAGGGCAGCGAAGAGCGTGCTCTCTGTTTATTTTCTAAAATGCTGAGGGAAAATATTGAACCCACTCACTTCACCTATTCTACTCTTCTCACTGCTTGCGCCAGCGCTGGATCTCTGGAGCAAGGCAAGCGGGTGCACGCTTTTATCATAAAGTTGGGTGCAAAGCTTGTTGATTCTGTTGGAAACACTTTACTTGCCATGTATGCAAAATCTGGTAGCATCGAGGATAGAAAGAAAGTTTTTGATAGGTTGGTAAAACGTGATGTCATTTCTTGGAATTCTATGCTTGCGGGATATGCACATAATGGACTTGGGAAGATAACCTTGCGAAGATTTGAGCAAATGTTGAGGATTGCAATTGCACCTAATGATGTAACTTTCCTTCGTGTTCTTACTGCTTGTAGCCATGCTGGGCTTCTAGTAGAAGGCCAACACCTTTTCAACCTGATGAAGAGGTATAAGGTGGATCCCCAAATTTCACATTATGTGACAATTGTTGATCTTCTTGGTCGAGCTGGCCACCTTGACCAGGCTGAGAAGTTCATAGAAGAAATGCCAATTTTCCCCTCTGCAGCTGTGTGGGGAGCATTGCTTGGTGCTTGCGGGATAAATAAGAATATGACATTAGGTGCTTATGCTGCTGACCGTATTTTGGAGCTCGATCCTCATGATCCAGGAACATATATGTTGCTTTATAATACGTATGCCTCCGCTGGTAGATGGAATGATGCTGCGAAAATGAGGAAGATGATGAAAGAGATGAAAGTGAAGAAAGAACCTGCTTGTAGTTGGGTGGAGCTAAAAAATGCAGTCCACATATTTGTGTCAGATGAAGATGTGCACCCGCAGAAAGAAGAAATCCGTAAGAAGTTGGACGAAATCATTGAGAAGATCAAGGAGATTGGTTACGTCCCAGACACTAGTCATCTGTTGCTTGTGGACTGGCAGGAGAGGGAGGAAAAGTTGCAGTATCATTGTGAGAAGCTTGCTTTAGCTTTTGCACTTGTCAGCACGCCTCCAGGATCTGCCATTCGCATCAAGAAGAACATAAGAGTGTGTGGCGACTGTCATTCAGCATTCAAATTTGTATCAAAGGTGTTGGAGAGGGAAATCAGTGTTAGAGATGTAAATAGATTCCATCACTTCCGTGATGGCATATGCTTCTGTGGGGACTATTGGTAGAGAAATATGCTACTTACCTAGAGAAGGGAGGGTAATAAGATGCTACTGTTTTAAACTGGAATGGAAAGACTTTGCCTTGTAATTTATAGGATGAGAATTTCATTACTCAGTTCTAAATGAGAAGGGTAATTTCAGAGAAAAGTAAAACGTTGAAGATAATACATTCCTTTCTTCTCTGATATGATGTGAAAGAGCTGTAGCAACGGGATATGTGGGTGCGATGTTAGATTGATGATATAGAATTTCTAGGGAATCATTATAGTTTGGACAATAGCACCTGAAAAATATACTGCACATAAAAGCAATATGAAATTTCTACCTTGATGATCAGGAACGTATGGGAGAAGGATAAGGCCAGAAATGGTGGTGTAAAACAGAGGAGCAGAATAAGATTGTCTCAAAAATAAGAAGCGAATTCTAGTGTATATGGTAATTGAAGGGTAGAAATTGTTGTTGTTTTCATAGGTTTATAGATTCATTAATATTTTATATAAATTGGACATTAAAGGATAAAATTAACAAGCAAGTGGAATTGAGAAGCAAGCAAGAAGAAAAAAACGGAGGTCTAAAAATAGAATAAATATAAGGACGAGAATGAATGCAGACGAAAAAAGGAACGCAAAATCAGGAACCATGACTTAACAAAAGAGAGAGTGCTTGCGGTTGTAACGGTTTATCTTTAAAATCAAAAAAACTCAAATCATCATCTTTCTTCAATACTTGAAGTGATCAGAAATGGAGCGGGAGAGGAATAAAAGAGGAAGAGAGGGTGGAGGAGAGATGACCGCAATAGAATTAGAGAAGAACTCTAAGAAGCAACATCATAATATAAGCACAGAAGACGATGAAGGTGATAAAAATATGGAATTAGGAGTATTTGATTTCCCATGGCTCAAAGAAAGTATGATTCCTCAGTTAGAAGAATGGAGTTTGGAGGACTCCTTTTCCTTCTCCCTCACCAACACTTTGATTACTGAGGTTTCCGGCCACTGCATTTTCGAAACTGCTGATTCTTCCGTTGATATTCCACTGGAGAGTACGTGGTCTTTGGAAATGGAGGGCTTGGATTGCATCTGGGCTTCCATTGCTTAGCTATGCAGATTTATTATAAAGGACACGGGTATATTTATTTTTGAATGTAAATCAATTGCCATTTTATTAAAAAGTTGGTATTAATTTATATATTAATTATTTTTTAATTTATATAATAATATTTTATTAGTAAAAAAATTATAGGTAAGTTTTTTTTTTCCATTTCTTCTGTTTTACTATTGGTTGGATTTATTTTAGTGAAGGAGTTGTTCATCCATTCTTTCAAACAAAAAATTTCCTATTGAACAAGTTTGCACATATCAATCCTAATTCTATTTAATCGCAAAATTATATTACTTTTTTGATATTTTATATCAATCTAATCCTATTTAATAGAAGTGTATGTATATTCTATATGTCTAATATTTATTAAAGGGTTCAATTCTCATCATTCATATATTTTATATGTCTAATATTTATTAAAGTATTCAATTCTCATCATTCGAACTTGAAATCTTTTATTAGAAAAGAAAAAACTTCTTACCATCTCATTCCACTCCTTGGAGATCAAATTAACCAATTTTCATCATAATTCTTAACGTCTCGCTTTTCTCAATGAAAAAGGAATTATCCTTTCATTTTGATGCAAAAATAGGAAAGACTAAAGCCCAAACTATCTTTATATATTAATTATGAGATCATGCGTGCAACGTCCCAAAATTCCGATACTGTGGATAGTAATTTTAAGGATGCGAATAGTGCTATCCAAGATTTGAGGGTCACACTAATGCTATAGAATGGGAAAACAATCTTACAGTTTTGTATATTAACCCGTAGATATGTTAATGCATAATTTGGAATTTTCATGAATCCCCTAATATATAACTTTAGCCCACTGGCGGATTAATATTGAAAAAATCTGATTTCATAATTTTGCACATTAGCCCATTGATGGATTAATGTATAAAAGTTTGTTATTTCGGTTTTTGTATATTAAACTGTAATAAAGCTAAAAGCATATGTTAGAATATTTTTTTAGTAAATGATAAAATATAAAATGAAGTTTTTAAGCTGGTCAAAAAGCCTAAAGGTATGGAAAGAAATATGGTTAAGAAGATTATTTGATATATGTGTAAACATATATAGAAAAATGTATTTAAAGATGGTCATGATAAGAAACATTCATGCTATAAAATGCAAGCCAATGGGTTAAGATATGAAAATATAACTTTATGATTTTTCATATTAACCCAATGGTAGATTAAAGTGTAAAAGTCCATCATCAGGCAGTTTTACCTATTAACCCACTAGCAGACTATAGTGTTAAAAACCTAACTTCGCAATTTTGCTTATTGACTCACTAGTGAGTTAATAGCCAAAACTGTAGAATGTGAAAAACGTGCATACATGAAAATAACATTTTAATTTGATTTTCTTAGTTTTTGAACATGAATTTTTCGGGACATTTAAGGGATCATATGTATGATTATTTGGGACCAAAATAGATGTAAATTGAGGCTGAATTGGAAGAATAGATAAACAAATATAAAGAGGAGAAATTAAGCAAGAATGAAAAGGAAATATATGTAAGAAATGAATGATTTTTGCTTGGGCTTGAACATGGGACATTGATTCTCTTTTAATGAAATCATCCTAACTAATTGTTTTTGGTATAAAAAGTCAATTTTAGTAGCTAAGAGACTTATTTTTAGCAGCTTTTTCTTCTTCTTTCCTTCTTTTTCACGTAAAAGGCAAAGGAAGACATTTTAGGGCTTCCTAAGTTTTATTCTCCAAATTTCTACTAAAACTCATTAAATCCACTATTTATGAAAGGATCAACTTTTATATGGTCTGAATATTAGTTTTGAAGGCTCAATTGAAGAAAATTAAAAGAATTTTGAGTGAATGGTGCATGGGTGAATAATAATTTGATTTTGAAATATGTAAGATTTTTTCAATCTAATATTTTTCTAGTATTCTATAAGTGCCCAAAAACATATTTATCAAGTTAGATTCAAATTTGGATGCCTCTATCAATTATTATGAATTTTTTTAATATTATGGGTGAATAATGACCATGTATGAAAAAAAAATTATTTTCAAGGTTAATATTTTTTTAAGATGTAATGGGATACCAATAAGTGATTTATTAAATCAATTTGAGATTTTAAAAGCTATTATAATTATTGTGAATTTTTGAATAATAATGGTAAATAATAACTTCGAAATTTGATAATGGGATTTTTCATGATCTTATATTTTTCTAAGGCTTCTTAAGTGCCCAAGAAGAGATATTTATAGTTGTTTTGATTTATGGAGGCATATTTTAATTTTTATGAATTTTTGACTTATGAAGAAGATTATAGTCAGAGAAACACGAGAGAGTCGATGGGGTTTTGCCAAAGGAGTCTAATTGAGGTTTTAAGGAGTATTTTAAAACAAATGAGGTAAGTGTATCCCTTATAAATAATTTGTATTTAATTGGTATATGCCTAAAATAAACATATTATGTAAAAATGGGTAATTATGAGAATAATATCTAATTAAGAACATTAATGGCTTTAATCATATTAAATGGTATTTTTGAGGTGCATTGATGTAATTGAAGTGAGAAAAATGTGTATGGATGCATACATTGTGATGTACATAATGTATATATATTATGTAAGTATATATGATTGTGTGTAAATGATGAATTATGCGTGTATATGATCTAAACATATGTTGTATGATATGTTAGATACATATTGAGTAAATTATGGGATTGAAATGGATAAGTTCCTTATAAATATATGTAGGCTGAATAAGCATATAGGCATGTAGGTGTATGGATGACATAATAATATATGCTAAGACCTATGTATGCTCATATATGGCGGCGTATGCATGAATAGGCATAAGTTGAGTTATGTATGTTGAATATATGATGAATGAAGATGTAGTATGTATGTTTAAAGCATACCAATATGACGTATGATATATTGGATGTATGTTAATCTAATTATGAGATTAAAATGATAAAATGCCTTGATGGTGCATGTATGGCTAATTGGGTTAAAGAGATATGCATGGATGTGTATGTCTTAAAAATGCATAATATACATATTATGTGCTTATATGCTATATCAAAGAATGAGTTAGGATGAGATGAGATATGTAATGTGTCATGTTATGTTCATAATGCATGTAAATACACGTATGTCTAAGTATGCATGCTAATTATGTGGTATGCACATTTATGATGGGCAATTATCATGTTAAAATGATATATGTGTATAAATGTATATCTTAGTAGCCAAATGGTCTATTGAAGTATCTAAAAGTATATATGATTGACAATAAGTACATAAGAGTGATGTATGAGAAAAAGAGGACAAATATGCTTAAGTATGTGATATAAAATATTTGAGACAGGTGAATATATGTTTAAGCAGTTATAATGTCTTGGTTGAATGGCCTGATAACATGTATATGGAAGTGTAACCTTGAATTTGTGTCTGTTAAGGGAAATGCATGAACGCAAAAATGATAATGTGTATGAACATTATAAAAATGGTGCCTAAGTTGAGACAATGCATGAGTAATGCATGTACATTAAGTAGTTTATTGTTTATTAAGCTTGTAAGTGTGTGGGATTAATATGCGAGGCATGGATTGAATGATAAGTGTCATATAATTAAAGCATTCATGATATAAAATAAGGCATAACATAATGTGATTATAATAGATATTGAGGATATGCAAGGTGTTACAGCCGAATGGCCTATGGCATGTGATTATGTGTAAGTTCCATACTATGTATGCTATAAACAATACATTACCGTATAGATGAGAATCATAATTTGAATATGTAATGACATGTGAAAAATTATGGGAAACTATTTGAACATATGTATGAATTATCAATGTATGAAAGATGAAATGATGATGTGGATGGCATATGGTAGTTGTGAAACACCATAATGCATGATGAGATAATGATTTGGCCAAATGGTCTAATATGAAAATTGATGGGTGCTTTAGGCATTCATCAAATGGTTATGACATGAAAATGTGGATATAAAGCAAGAATGGCCTAGAGTGATGAAAGGAGTAAAATGTTTATGATAATGTTTATTGTGTATAAAAGATGGATAAGTTGATGTGCTAATCAATGAACTCATGTTGCATATATGGTAATATAATGGGTGTAATAGATGATGAAGAACATTGATTTTCCCTTAAGGTCATGGGTTGATCAAATTAAAGATAAAATTTACTTGATCTACTTTAAAAAAGAGAAATTTAAATAAACATGGTGAGTTGGCCCATACGATTAAACAACCTAGATTGGATAAGTTGACTGATCAACTAGAGAGTTTAGCAGCTGCTGGGGTACCCATAGGTACTTCAAGTCATGATTTTGGACTTCGGGTCCTGTGTCATAAACTTATTTAGCCTATGGGCAATCTTTCGACTTCAAGTCATGATTTTGAACTTCAAGTCCTGTGTCATGGACTTATTTAGCTTGTGAGCAATCTTTGACCTTGAGACATGATTTTGGACTTTGGGTCCTGTGTCATGGGCTTCGGGTTTGTATATAATATTTAGGTTCAGGTTTTGGACTACGGGTCCTGTGCCTTAGATTTTAAATCTTGATAATGACCTTTGGGTCTTGGATATGATTTAAGGATCAATATGGCTATGCCATGTCCCACTATCCAATTTTGGATAGTTGTTTTTTAGGTATAGGCAACAAAATGATTGATTTAACCTGAAGATTTAAATGGGGAAAAATAAGTAAAATTCTATATGCATATTAAATAGTGAGATTATTAAGATGTTAATGATGTGTTCATAAGTATGAATGACCAATTATGTTCATTATGGAATGGAGATTACGCATGAGGTATTCCTTTATGATGTTATAAATGAATGTTGTAATGCTTGTGCATACTTATGATGAGTTATGTATGATCATAATATGAGATACAATTATATGTGGCTGAGATGTATGTATAATACGTATGTGAGTTAAAATAGAGATCAAGGTATGATAATGATTAACTTGAGAATAACAATGATGTTTGTAATCACTATGCATATGAATTTATTATGCTTATATATGAGCTATTATGGATGAATCATGCAAATTGAGATGATGGTCTTTTTGCATGTTTATTCAATATTGTACATCATATATGTCCAGATCCTTAATGTTTGATAATGTCATGTTTATCTATGCCTATTTACACATTTTGCGTTATTGATTTATAACATAGTGAACTAGAATATTATGAATGCTTATAATTTAAAGTATATAATATAAATTGAAAAGAAAAGGAATGTGTCATACTACACTGGATACACCACTAAGTTGTAAAGTTTAGCACACTATTTGTTTGTGATGTGCAGGTATTTGGATATCTTGAAAGGAAGAACCTCTAGGCTACAAATGACGTGGGCTTATATGAAGATGATGTTGTTTATATAGATTTGTATGTTATCTACATAAAGAATAGGATAAAGTTTATGAGCACTCCTATGTATATCAATGTATGGATTATAGGCCTGCAATGTATCAAAAGTTTATGTGAAGTTGTATATGTATATAAATGTATGCGAATATATGATCAATGGGTATAATGATTTATGAGCTATTGTGTGTGTATGGATTGGATTTGTTATGAGACAAGTGTTGATATTTATGTATATTTGTGAATGACATGATGTTAAGTTTGGATGGTTAGAAGGACCAAAGTGATAATGGGTATTTATGATATATTCAAAGTGTGTTTTTATGCAGGTTACTATTTGGGATAATGTCTTGGTACAGCTAAATGGGTGTCGAATCTACCAAAAATAAATTCCTACTTTCTAAACACAAATTAATTGTAAATAGGGTGAGCAAAGTCGAATCCACAGGGACTGGACTAATTTAATTTTTCTAAAGAACCAAGACAATTAATTCAAACAATTGAATGGGGGTTTATGTGATTAAAAATTAAAGCAAGAATTAAAATTAAATAAAAATATAAAATTAAATATGAAAATTCAGTTGATGAAAACTTAGCACAGGGATTAAATTCTGTTTAGTTCTCAGGATTGATCACGGATACGAAAGATATCAATTTATTATTTCAATTAATCAGTTATAGTTGTTGAATACCATCTAATAACCAATTCCTTCTTAATAATAGATTAATTATAAAACCTCAATAATTAATCCCTAATTAATCGACACAAAACCTAGAACACCGCCTTAGAAATTAACTCGTTAAAAGCATTAAGAATTAAAGGAACCTGATTCTAATTAATAAACTTGACATCGCAATGTTTCATAATTAGATTATGTATTTTCACAACACAGTTTGTCGGTTGGTTGCTACTGAGATCAAATTTATCAAG
>CANXYI011583341.1:0-10637 GCA_948208565.1 Hura crepitans | reverse complement strand
TAGTAGCAGAGCAGTAATAGCAGTAGTAGTAGCAATAGTAGCAGAGCAATACCAGTAGTAGTAGTAGCAGCAGTAGCAAAGTAATATCAACAGCAGTAGCAGCAGTAGTAACAGTAATAGTAACAGCAGCAGCAGCGGTAGTAGCAGCAATAGTAGAAATAGCAGTAGTAGCAGTAGCAATAATAGTAACAGCAGTAGTAGCATCAGTAGCAACAGCAGCAGCAATAGTAGCATCAGTAGCAATAGCAGCAACAGTAGTAGTAAACATTATTGAAGTAGAAAAATATAACAAACAGAATAGCTAATTAGGAGAGCCATCATCTTAACCATTCGGCTATTCAATAGAAAGAGCATTTGGTGGGACTTCATTACTGTCGACACCCGATAATCTTGTTGGTGGTGCATGAGTAGTCGAGGAATAGATACCACGCTGGCTCAATATGAATGGCATCAGTTAAAGAACAACATTTGTAACAATATCTATAAACCGACACTCAAAATCAAGTGAAGTATTAAGATCAATAGTAGGTAAAGGTGTAGTAGACATTGAGGCACCATGGGTATCCTTATTTAAATGGTTTCTCTGAGATCCAATACCATATACCTTTTTATTCGGCTAAGCCCTAACATTATGAAGGTATATTTCACTTTCATTAGTTGACTTGTTAGGTTGACTCTTAATCTCACAAAATTTATCCTAAAAAGAAAGTAACACATAACATAACAATATAATTACAAAAATTTAGTTGTTGAAACTTAAATTTAATTAGTAACGTTGATTTCATGTGCTTTGTCATCGATAAAATTTACCCCATCATGATTTACTGTATGCATGTGGAGAAACACTTCATACAATAATAACTCTTGACCCAATTCTTACTCCTAAAAAAATAAATTAATTAACACAAATCCTTGCTAAGAACATATACATAATAAATGCAACAAATTATGTTTATGTATATATTAATTTTAGGGCTTAGATTAATGGAAATAGGACTCACTAATCTTCTTTTATGCTCTGATGCAGTTATAAAACCATCAGTGTGAAATCCATAAGCACCACTATCATTTTTAGCACGACAATTTCCAAAATTACGGGTAATAACTTCACTTGTTCCCATGAAATGCTACGTTCTATTCCTCTTGTCAATTCCACACAGGCACATATCTATTCCACCATTATTTTATAAGTAAAAGATTGTTCAGTTGCCAATTACCATCTAATTATAGGTACACCTTGACTCAAGCTTTCCATGACTGAATTCCAACAATCCAAACAAACTAATCCTAAAAATTCAATTTCCTCAAATATATTGAGCAACCATAATTCAATTCAAACCGACTTTGCTCCCTTTTCTTTGCCATCATTACTTCTATTGCTTTCTTCTTAAGACTTATGCACTTCCTTAACCAAAAATAATCTTTTCTACCTCATAGCCTTTTAACATATATTAATTTTAAAAACCTTTTACATGGTTAATGAAAAGAATGTTTGAAAGATAAAAAGAAACAACAAAATACAAAAGGAGATAGAAGGAAATAAAAGGAGACTTCTCGATTTGATGATTTTTGGAAAAAGAATTGCTGCTTCTGGTTTGTTTTGGATATCGAGAGTGATTTCATGAAATAAGGAAGCAATCGAAGGATTAAAGTAATTATTAAATCATGATGAAAGGATTGAGGTTGAATGGATAATAAACGATTATGCTGCAAAGAGGAGGAACGATTAAATAGCTGAAAAATTGGTTTGACATGCTAGAAGTGGATTGATTTACTTAATTTGAAAGTCAGAGGTTTGAAAGTTAGAGCTAGTAGAACATGGAAAAACAATGAACTCAAAGAAAGACAGAGAAAAGAATAGAAGATAGGTTTATTCATTTTTAAGAAATTGAAAGCATGCTTGGAAATAGAAAAAAGGGAGAGAGGGTTGGTGGCTGTCTAAAGTCAACTTTGAATCAAAATATGAGTAAAGTCAGTTTGAACCTAAAGTTAAATTATTAACTGCATAAATTTACTCCCTCACTCATTATCAAGGAGAAGGAATTGATGAAAGCATGTATAGATCAAGAGTTAGTAGCTGTAATAAAAATCCTATGTTATTATTTCTATAGTAATTCATTGTAATCCATAAAAACACAGAGGCTAATCAACCATCAACAATTCATTTTTGTTTACGGCCATAGACAAAGAACACGATAAAGAATCCATCAAACATCAACAAAGAAAAAAAAACACTAGAAAGAATAATATGCAAAAAAAAAAAAAAAAAAGAGGGAAAACATTACCAGGAAAGGAAGGCAAAATTTCAATTCAAAGAGCCTATTCCTCTTACAGAGCCTATTTTTCTTACAGTCCACTGATTACTCTTTTTTTTTTCTAAGTAATAGTCCATCGATTTTCAACCTATTCCTCTTTTAAATGTTGATTAGGTTTTTACTTTTTATGTGATTTTCACCATTAAAAAGGTATTTTTATTTCCATCCTTCGTTTGTCTAAAAAATATTAAAAATAATAAAAATTAATTGGTGCCAAATTTGATTTGGTTAAATTTATTCCGTTAAAAATTAAATTTTGTTGTGTAAATATTAGTTACATAAATTCATTAAGATTAAAATTAAATCTTTCTAATTTATATCATAAAAATCATAAAAAATATTGCTTTAATGTGAATTAATAAAAAATAATTTGAAGTGAATAGATTAATTCACATTAAAAAGTAATTGCTTTGTTTAAATCACATTAAAAAAAATAAGAATATTACTTTGTTTAATTCAAAGTAAAGAGTTTATACACTTAAGCTAAAATTAAAGTTGGTATTGATTTTATAAGAAAAATCATTAATCTAAAACAGTTTAAAATAACATTCTAATAAAATGATATTCTTATTATTTTTAAAAATATAAATATATTTTTAATGTAAATTAATTCAAATAATTACTTTAACTCATACTTTAATGTGAATTAATCAAATGTTGCTATAGTGATTAATTTTAACTTTTAACTGGAAAATTTATAGTTTTGAAATATATTTAATTTTTATCCACATAAATATTTTCTCACATTTTATTGTAATAATTTTATACTTTATCTAAATATTTATTTTTTAGAACATTTTTTTATAAAATTGCGGTAACTTATTTGATCTGAAATTGTTGCAGTAATTTTATACTTTATCTAAATATTTATTTTTTAAAAATAATTTTTTAAAAAATTTTCCACCAAAAATTTGGTCGCAATTTTTTTAAACATTTTTTTCTAGATTTTAAAAAATAATGTTGCAAGTTGGATGCAATTTTTGCCATAGAAAAGCATGGTAACTACGTAGTGCAAAATTTTACGGCCATAGTCACAATTTTGTCGCAAATATATTTATAGTATTATGAAATTTTTATATTATTTTTCTATACAAATTGGTAGCAAACTTGCTGCCATTTTATTTTGGTGGCAAAATGTGGTCGCAAATTCAAGGTTTTTTTGCAGTGACCTTTTGATATTGG
Organism: Hura crepitans; assembly: GCA_948208565.1. Taxonomy (NCBI): domain Eukaryota; kingdom Viridiplantae; phylum Streptophyta; class Magnoliopsida; order Malpighiales; family Euphorbiaceae; genus Hura; species Hura crepitans. The sequence goes on along the minus strand of CANXYI011583341.1, from coordinate 7,140 downwards.
GATCTTATTTTTCAAAAATCATTTGATTGAGCTTTCTTTCCTTCATGTGTTTTATTTACTAATAGATTTAGATCATTATATGTATTTAGGATTTCCTTTTCAAACCTATTATTTAAATTATAACCTTATAAGGTACGAGATCTTATGATTTTACCCTGTTGTATTTCTTTTGTTTGATTATTTGCCCCTTAAGATGAGTAGTATTAGCACTTTATGTGGTTCTTCAGCTCTTTGTACTTATAGATACTATATTAGACCTTAGTTTCCATATAAGTGTTTTTATTATTAAATCTTAAGATGTTGGTAGATCTTTAAATAAAAGAAATATAGCAAACTTTGACTGAATAAAATTTTAAGGGCCTAATAAAGCATGAATAAAAAATTTTAGCATACAAAGACAAACCATTTAGAAACATAAAGATGAACACCATTAATACTATCAATTTTCTATGTTTATTTAAGCAAAATCAATACTAACCACTTGAAAGAACACTTAATCATCAATATGTTTCTGGCTATAATTTATACCTATTAATGAGACTTCAAGCTTCACCTCCAGAATTGATTATCCTTAACTGCTCCTAATCTCTTATTTCTCTTGTGTGTTAAATGTTGTTGTTGACTTGGTTTTTATAAAGGATAAATTACTGTGCATGTACATTATTCAGAATGGTGGAAATCTATCTTTTCTACCAATATCTTTGCTTGTAACTAGTTCTCGAAAATGAGGTTTAGATATATGTTTTATCTAAAAAATTAACCTTTTAAACATGCATTAACTAGTTTTTGATTTTCTAAGACCTTATAGGAGGCAATTGTCAACCCCTTCTAAAAGTAAAATTCAAATTTAATTTAATTTAATTTAATTTATTTTTTTAATCAGTTTGGGCCTAATTTAGCTCAGCCCATCCTATCTTGTTTGGTTTGCAAAAAATTAGGCTTGGATAAAAGCCTTTTATCATATTTTCGATTTTATTTCTTTATCATTTTTATTTATGTATCATTGGTCCATGTATATAATGGGCTTGGGTCTATCCAAATCTTATTTATGTATTGATAACTGGACTCATGTCTCACATTTAGTCATAAGACATTATTATTATTATTATTATTTTATTATTATCATCATCATCATCCAACTTTATATTTAATCAAGATTAAATTGAATGGGTTAGGCCAAAATCCACAATGACATCTATTTTATTTCTTGTTTTTATCTTTGTACATTGGGCTTTGAGATAGGCCCAAGGCTTAATTCTTTTAGACCTTTTTGCATCTAGCATATGGTATTTAAGTAGCAACTACCTTAACCTCTTACTAATAAAATAATAATAATGATAATTATAATGACAATAGTAACAAAAGTAATAATAACAATAATAATAAGCATACCAATGACATGAATACCAATGATTCAAATAATGGTAACCTCATAATAAAGGGAAACACACTAGTAATGCTGATAGGTACATACCTGGATTTAATAAAATTATTATTTAAATCATACCGAATAAATTGGGTGCCTCAAATAAAATTAGGTATTTACAAACATCTTATGGGAATCCAATGATGTTTCCCCATTACTCGAGGATTTAAAATATCTAAATTTGATTTTGGTTGATATTATTTAGTTGTTAATGTTACTATCTTAATTTTTGCAGCATCCAATATGTATTAGCTTAAATTGATAATTGCATTCAGTATGGAAAATATGCTAATGTTAAGGTCAAAGATTTTTATCTTTTAAAAGATGACGAGTAAAAAGCAATATGCAGTGATTACTTGAATTATGTTAAGTGAAGATGTAGGCTTGGATGCAATAGTCTGTAGAGTTAAACAATCTAACATTTTTTGTTCAATGGGATTTACTTAACTTTGTAGATAAAATCAAAGGCATTATTTTTAACCAAAATTTTTGGGTTACTCTTAAGCTGATAATCAATTAATGTTTTACTCCTATGGCAATATATACGTGTGTGCACATGTTTGAGTGTTGCTATAATGCATGTAGTGTATTAGTATGGTACATTGTAGCCATTGAATAAAAAAAATACTATTTAATTCGACAACTAGAAAATGCACACTTAAGGATTATGATATTTTGTTGCTTATCTTTCTTCATTTGTATCTATTAAAATTCTATATATTTTATTTTAATGCTTACAAATGCACCTATATTAAGGTTATTGAATTTGCTTGCTTTATTTCTTTATGTTTAATATCTAAAATCTTTTGAGTGAGATACTTTTCCTTATTACTATCATAATGATATTATTAGAAGGCTAATCAACTTTTTCATGTTAACAAAAGGAAGTATAACATTCCCATGTAACAAATTTCACTATACAAACTCTTTGATTTCTTAAAAAATTGCTAGTATCACATACTTGTATGTCAACTCCATCCGTGAAAATGAACTTGCCAATACCAAAAATAGGAGGGTTTAAGAGTTAATCTACAAAATTCCACCCATTTCTGGTGTCATAAAACTTAATCCACAGAGGAAGGAATTATATAAGAAAATTAAAGTACTTGCCTGTGCTTCGTATAGGTAAGAAAGTTAGATAAGTAAATTATTAATGGATTCAAATAAAATTTCAATAATACGTACTAAATTAACATGAAAATTTATTGTATTTTATTATTAATAAATTCAATTAAATTATAGAGTGAAGTATCGACTAATGTATAAGCTTTTTTTTATTTTTTTCTTTAAATAATAATTAAAATATGTGGTAAAAAATCTTGTTCAAGTTCTTGTAATATTTTCAAAAGTTTCCTCTTTTTACAAAGCCATAAGGCATATTTTAGATGACATTTTACCATTTCAATGATTCTTTTTCTTTCTTCTTATTTTTATGCCATGAATTTATGTCAATTTCTTGATTTTATTTCAATGCATAAATAAAATGCAAAAAAGTCATTTTTAAATAGAAAAAGTAAAAAGATTCCTAATAAAATAGAGACAAGAATTGATTTAAGGAAGAAATTCAAAACACCAAGGCCAATCCGCCAAGAACAAAATAAATAGCAAGAAAAATGTGACACAACAAGAACTCGAGATAAAAAAGGAGGAAATAATGATGAGTTAAGGGGTAAAATGTTGTTGCTTAAAGGACTTAGGAAATGTCTACATACTTTTTCTAAATATTTGGAAACTTTGTTTGATACTTTACATATTTAACTTGAGTACATGTGAGGCATGTATAGATGGGTTTACAAATTTTAGATTTTTAAAGGTTTTTAAATGCATTTTTTTATACATTTTGCTTATAACATTTGATGAATTCATAATTATGTTTTTCGAACTTGTGTTACAAATATTTCTGATATTTTTTTTGTTAATGGGAGAACATAATGTAAATGTTGTTTTCACAAAATTTATGATATGTTTTTAGTTAAAGATATTATTCAGTCATGTATATTTATGAGATATTTCTCTTAATTCATGTTGTTCATATATGTATGCATTCAACCATGAATATATTACATCTATTTGTTTAGGTTACGAAATATTAACAAAATTTACACAAATTTGCTAATTTAAACAAATATTAATACTTTGATATTTATATAGCAATATTTTTTGTTAGAATTTATGTAAAATAATTAGATTATTTCAAAAATCAAATTACCAATTCAAGGATCATTATAATACAATTATTAATATAATATCCAAAATAATTTCATTGCATTGAAAAATACGATTACTTAATAACCACATTTCAATAAAATTCATTATGTCCTTAGTCATCTCGAAATTATATTTAATCAAAATGGCCACCAAAACAATCCAAGAAATGTATGAAATTAATAATAAATTATGATTTTTTGTTAACTATATTACCTTTTCTTTACTAAATCATTACATTTAATCTCACAAACTGGTTTTCAAATTTAGGAAATTGGAGCTCGTAACCTATGCCTTTTTTTTTTTTTTGCAAATTCTTCTTAGCATTTGTTTTCTCTATTTAATTAGTTAATAACTTCCACTACTTGATCTAACATTGCATATGTAGCATTGCATCGTCTATGCACCAAAGTACTTGCAATCATTAGGTTGTAAATATTGATGAACATGGTTACAAAGAGATGATATTCAAGATTAACCAAAAAAAAAAAAGAAAAGAAAGAAAGGTAAGTCAAAAAATAAGAATAACTTACATGAAATTTTTCGGATAATCATAAAACCTTCTGCTAGGGTTCTCATAAGTCTGAGTAAATAACTTTACTTTTAATAGACAATTATAAAAATATTGAATCCTTTGGTACTCAAATTCAAAATATCTTCTCACACTATTACCTTTACTTTAGAGAGACAAGTTATTTCTTGACGATTTCATGCAATTTTTCTCCTGATTGTGCAAAATAATAATATAATTTTTAGATTGAGAGACAAGGGATGGAAGATTTTACTTTTTTTAGTGTTTTAAAGAGGTGTAATAGAGAAGAAAGTCTAATAGGTATCAAGTTTTAACCGTTGGGAGAGAGAAAGGAGATAGTCCCCATTGGTCAAATGGTTTAACATAGTGGTATATAGTGGATTGACATTATTGGCACATAGAGGTCATGCAATAGTAGTATAGTTTGAGTCAAATTTCGTCAACAAACTTAATAGGACAACAACCACTATAAGAAAATGGATTTCAGAGACCAATTTTTTATGATAAGATAAAAATTTAGTCTCTAAAAGTATACAAATAAGGACTAATTTGTTTATCTAGTCCATAATTCTCAATTTTTAATAAATTATTTATGACTAAGCCCAATCTTATCCCTAAAAACATGTAAAATTCAAGTCTTAATAGCTATTATTGGTAGGATAGAGTAGTTTGACAATATATTATTAGTATATGTAATAAGAAAAATATATGTTCCATAACTTAAGCTTAGATCATTCACCCTAATTCTTGTCATTTTCACTTTTAAATTTCTTATATATTTGCTTTTGGTTTAAGCCTAACTTATTTTTTCCCTAATTAGTTTCAAAAGAAGCAAAAGTTCAAGAATCAGAAGTTATGCATGAAGCAAAGGTTCAAGCGAAGTTATGCTTGATTCAAGCGAAGGTTCTCATAATAAGTTAAGGTTATAGGATTCTATCTTACTATGAATAAGAAGTTAAACTTGTTACTTTCCTTTTTTTTTTTTTGAATTAAGGCACTTCTTTTTTTATACGTGAAGTGAATTTTCTTTACTTAAAATTTGATTGAGATATTAAGCTAGCTTTAGTTAATCTCTAATAGGAATTAAAAAACTAAAATAATTCAAAAGGAATTAAACTAGTTCCTTTATTTTTTTTCCTTCTAATTATTTTTTTTCAAATTCATTAAGCATTATGTATATGAATGAATTTTAGTTTTTGCATGTCAATAATTTTGGTATGTCTTTTAGGAATGTATCGTTTTATTGAATTCTATATATCATTTCTACTTTCATTGAATTTAGGGTTTAATTAGTAGTGTCTTGATAAAAATTACCTGTCATGAGAGATTATATGGATCGTGACTATTACACTATTAAAATTGTTACAATATACACATTTTTGAATTTTGTGATTTTTTATCATGGGTGCCAATTACCATGTTTACATATGAAGTAAATTACCACAATAATGCCTATCTTGTTCTTATAAAGATTTAGAGCTAACATATGAATCTTTATGATTTATGTCAATTTTTCTAATCCTTCTCATTTTTATTTTTTAGGTTAATGAAAATATCTTTATGTTTTACTATAGTTGCAAATCCTCGTAGTATGTTTTTTGAAATTTATGTTCAGAGCTTTTCAATTAAATGTATATGTTTTCTCTATCTGTCTTTTATCTCATGAGAATTCTCTTCATTTCTCTGATGTATACATTTTTTTTTGGTTTCATTAGGTATCGTGATTGAAGTTTATGAGAGGTTGATGTTGTTACATCCATATTTGCTATAAAGTTGGCATTTCTCTTTCCATGATTTCTAATTTTCTAGATATGATTTAATATTATAAATCTATATGTTTTAATCAACAATATTTGTAGTGACTTCATGATATACTGCTTGTCTTTTAGATAAGATATTATTGTTATATATTTCAATGCAATATATAATAGATGTGGTATTTATACATAACATATCATTCTTAGTTCACTATAAAACTTTATTTGGTCATCTTCTTATAACTAAATATCTTTTTAATCATGTATGGGATTAATTGTTGAGTCTAAAAGCACTAAACTTAGGATGGTGATCTAGTCTTTTACTTTTGTGCTATTTCATCAATGGAATTTTTTTATTACTATTTAGATTTTCTACTAGAGTGGAGCAATGAGATTCCATTTCAAAATTTTTATAGTGATGATTTTTTATGGAACTATTTACTTGGCTCACCTTTTGGGTGAATATAACTAATTTACAAAATATGCTTCTTACCATTTACTATATATTGCATTACAACTTCAAGGCATGGCTTCATCTTACTTACTTTTAGTTTAACAAAAAGAAATAATCTCTTTCATATTTTTATTTGGTTTTACTTGACCGTTGATTCCATTATTAGATAGCCTAGATTTTAAAGTTGAGTGAATATGCTATTGTTATAATATCATTGATAAATTTCTGCTAGTATTTAAACAACTGTAAATTATTTTCTTTAGGTGTTGTATGGCTACGAATAAAAATGAAAGAGATTTATAGCAAAGCAAGAGGGCTTGCTTTCTATCAAACAAAGATTTTTGTAATTAAGTCCTATCAATTTTAAAATCTTTTTATTCCTATTTTGATTCATCTTATAATTTAGTTCATTAAGAATAGCTAATTGGTTTTTTTGACAATTGTTTGATATTGTTAAAATATTTCCTTTTATTTTAATCTTTTTGCACATGCTGCTAATTTTTCATTTTTTTTATTAGTTTTGAAAATTTTCTCATAAATTTTGCTATGGCTATAGGAGAAATTTATCGAACAATTTTGTGAAAAGGCATACAAATGTTCAGTTCAGGATAGAAAAAAAATCTCTTGCTTACAAGTACTTATGTAAGCTCTCTTTTCCTGATATGTTTTATTAATTACTAGAGTTAAGCATTAGGGGAGCTTAAGCATAAAAAGTAAATTGTTTTTCATTTCATGTATAACATACATGTAATATATTTTTAATGTC
>CANXYI011583193.1:0-10095 GCA_948208565.1 Hura crepitans | reverse complement strand
AATCTTAAGTCAATCATGGAAAATATGAATGCATCTCTTAACTAATGAAAGAGGTCATCTATTCTAGGCAAAGGATATTTATTTTTCACTGTCACTTTATTCAATTGTCTGTAATCAATATATAGCCAAAGTAAGCCATCTTTCTTCTTCACAAACAACACAAGTGCTACCCAAGTTGAAACATTGAGTCTAATGAAACCTTATCCAACAGTTCCTACAATTACACCTTTAATTCTTTTAGCTCAGTAAGTGCCATTCGGTAAGGAGTAATAGAAATAAGAGTTGTACCAAGATACACCTCAATTTCAAAATCAAGCTCTCGCTGTAGGGGCAAACCTAACAACTCATTAGGAAACTCAAACACTATAGGAATCTGATCAAGTATTGGGGTGAAAGCATCAGTGTCAATGACATGAGCTAAATAGGCTTTGCACCCTTTTCGAATGAGTTTCCTTGCTATAATAGCTGAGATGAGATTATTCACACAATTTCTCTCACCCATAACTATCATTATTAGTCCCTCTATAGTTTGAAGGGTTAGCTTCTTATTTTTATAGTTAAGTATAGCTCAATGATCTAACAACCAGTCTATTCCTAGAATCACATCAAACTCATGAAAAGGCAATTTAATCAAATCCACAAGAAATAAACAATCCTGGATCACTATAGGACACTATCTATACACTTTATTCACATGCACACTCTACCTTATAGGATTACTAACTTGTATATCTATGTTCATAGGCTCAGATTTCAATCCTCTATCATGTGCCAAGGTGGTGGATACATATGAATATATGGATCTTGGGTCTACCAAAGCCAAAACTAAAACATTAAATAAGTAAAAAGTACCAGTTATGACATCTAGTGTTACTGCCTCCTCTCTGGCTCTGACAACATGTTGTCTAGCTGGGGGCATGGGCTTCTGATTTAATCTCTTAACTAAGACTAGGTTAATCCCCCTTACTCTACCTCTGATCCCTATTTTGAGGTGCAGCTGTGGATGCCTGAGTGTGAGCACCCTTAGCCTGTCTCTGAGGACACTCTTTTTTCTTATGGTTTCTAGCACCATAAGTAAAGCACTCTCCTCTTCTACCAGATCTACACTGCCCCCAATGCTTCTTGTTACATGTATTATAGGTCGAGGTTCGATTCCTATTACCTGAAGGATCAGGAGTACTAATAGCTCTAAGAGGCAATTAGGGTCTGACTATGGAAGCTTGCCTAAATCTCTGAGACTGTGCCTATCTCGGTGCCTGAAGCATAGACTGGCACTAAGATGGGGTATCTCTCCTTCTCTTACTATCACTTAAGGCTGCATTAGATTGTCTCATAGTAAACTGTCTCTTTCTTTGGAAGAAATCTCTCTTTTTTCCTCCATGTCATAGGTAGATGCCACTAATACAGTAAAGTTTGTTACCTTAGGGCTTGCTATTTACATTCTCAACTCCATATTTAACCCCTTCAAAAATCTTTTACACTTCTCCTCTTCATTGGGTATGAACTCCTCTGCGTATCTGATTAGTCGGATAAAATCTCTGATATTTTGTTTCAAATCTAAAATTCTTACCTCCTCTTATCCTTATAGGACTCAGGGATATATCTCTTTCTAAATTCTATTAGAAAAAACTCTAATGTGAGCTCTGTCACTAGCTTCCTCTTTCTAATAATATCCTACCAATGGTATGTTTTTTCCTATAAGAGGGAAGTTGTACACTTTAGACTATCTTCTTTTGAGCATTTCGACTGTTCCAAAATCCTAAAAGTCCTCTCTAACTAGTACTCTACTCGTACTACATCCTCCTCTTTTGTGCCTAGAAAATCCATAGCTCCCATCTTTTTAATTCTCTCTAATGGTGTCTTCTACACAGGAGCTACTGGTAGTGGAGGAGGTGGAGAAATAGGTGAAGAGGTGTGTCTTAATAGATTTATTATTTCCTATAACAAAATTAGAGATGCATCTACCTATGGCTGTGCTTAAGGGTGTGGCCTATCTGTATCATTACTAGGCTCAAGAGTAGCTGTATTTTCTACTCCTTGTATTATAGTCAGAGCAAAGCTAGCCACTTTCTCTGCTCTTTCCTCTGATGGTCTATCAGCCATCTTGTATTACTATAAAAATCACAAAACTTATCAACCTCCGTGTAGTTTGGCATAACACATAAGCAACCTTAGCCTCTAGAATTCATGTAACTTACCTAAGAACTTTAAACTAGGCTCTAACACCACCAAATGTGACATACCCTATCAGATTCCTAAAGAAACTAGTTAGATGATACCCTTCCTAATAAGTCACCCATCCTAAGATTGTGCTAAGAGAAAACTCCTTAACACTTATAGGCTATTCTAAAACTCTATCAGATATTGCTTAGATGTCTAGTCTAATCTTTAAAAACATTCATACAGGGTCTGAGAAACTTAGACAAAGTATATACAGACCTTTTGTAGGTCACAAAAAATTAGGCGGCATAACGGCTACCCAGGTGATATACCAAAAATTTTTCCTTTTGTTAAAAACACTTCTATAAGCAAACACCTAAACCTCCATCTAGACCCTTTTGGTCCCCTAGTTAACATTAGCACGCATCGAACACATATCAGAATCAAACACATAGGGCCTCAGCCCTATAGTTATCAAACCACACAAAAACCAAACAAACACCACGCCAGCTTATATACATCACATGCAGGTTATAATTATAGACATAGTAGCTTCTAAGCATACTAACCCAAACCTACAAGATATTACATAAGTGCTAGTACTATAAAGAGAAATAACTTTCTTTACCTTTCAATACTTGTATAGCTACACTACATGATTACTGAGGCTAGCCTACTTATCCTTGTTACTTGCGCACCACAACATAGGTACGCTGAGTATAAAACTCAATAAGTAAATTTAAACCATTTAAAACATGCATTAATAAACGCATGCAATTATAAATAATAGTTTAGGTGTAGTGTGTGAGCCATATGCCAAATGAATGATGTCATACAGATGATATGTCTTATTTCTTCAAAATTATCAAAATGCCACTGTGGTGTATTTATTAAAACTCACTGTCAGAAAAATACCATAAATTAATTTGAATTAAAATTTTCCACTATTTTAAGTCCTTTTCATAGGCCCAACTAGATAGACGACACTTATAGACATTAGACCAAGAGGGAACTGAAAGATGTGCAGTGGCTTACATTTTGGACCTTGATCGTTGCACCAGCCTGATATATCCTATAGGGATTAGTTCATAGGAACCTCCTAAAGGGCAAAGATACTAAGGCAAATATGCTAAGTAATTATGTATAAGGATCAGTCCATAGACCTCCCAAGGGCATTGATCACGTCAAAGTATTTCCTCCGAGTTTGCCCAGTAGACTAGTACAATGGCCCCTTACAGACCTTCATCACTACATCAGCATAATCTAATATTGAATTAATGAAAAAGAGTGTCTACCCTATAGACTAGTGCAGTGGCTCAATTATGAACCTAGGCCACTGCACCAGCCCAGTCTGATTACTAGACAATCTAGCAGCTGCTAATCCCTAAGTTGACCGGTCAACCCATCTAGTGGGTATCTAACAAATGGGCTATTTGACTTTATTTTAAGTTCATTTCTTTACTGATCATCTTTTTATAATATTATGGATTAAAAAATAGATAGATAAAATTTTTATCAAACAGTGGATTTTTGACCTGGACAATTACAAGTCATTTTTAGCTTGGTATGAGTTAAATTTTCTATCGCTTTTTGAATTAATTCTAGAGGCATAAATTAAAGTATATTAAATCAAGTCCAACCCATTATTTTGGCTTATTTATTCATACGTTAAATAGTTAATTTAATTATAGTCCTAAAGTCATACTTTTACGGGATAGTTATAGGTCATTTTTTCTAATTGCGATGGCTGTTTTAGGTTCATTTTAAGTCCTTTTTTAGTGCCAACTGCACTAATGATCATGCAATTCTGTAGGCTTAAAGAAAACCTCAAATAAAGAAATTCATTTGCCATAAAAATGGCTTACATGCCAATTTACAAAAACATTACATATTAAGTCACTTTAAGGTAAAACTAATCCATTTTCTAAGTCATTTTTCATGCCATTTTAAGCCAATTTTAAGTTTACTTTTCAACCCTTTTTCCATCCTTTTCAAGTGTCTCACATGTTATCTATTCTATGCCATACTAGACATATATATCAACCTAACTCATGCCATATACATAATGCCACACATGTCATTCCATCACACACACAAGTGCTAAAAGCCATACCTCATTTTCATGCTAACTTACCTTGCAAAGCTCTCGGCCATAAGTTTCACATTGCCTTATACTTGCTATCTATCACATTCAAGCAGATTTATACGCACTTAAACATCACACAAGCATGCCTATACACCCATTATGCCTTTACCATGCAAATTAGGCCAACATACCCTATAAATATGCCTTCACCACATGACATACACCCACACACAAGCCTTAATTCACTAAGTTCTTTACCAACACCACACATGCCATTAATGGCAAGCCAAAAACCCTTTCATAAGGCATGTACAGATGCCATTCACCTAACATACGTATCAAAGGACCTCTCAGCCACAAAAAGACTTACACCCAAACTCATAATTCTCACTACCTACACATACATTCCAAGCATATTTCATCCCATATACCTTAATTATCACGCCATAACACCATTACAAGCCATACACACACACCCCCCACATATAAATCTCTTGATAAATAAGGATAATCACCCTTCCATGCATTCCTTTCCTCAATTCAGTATCCTAATCATGCCTTATACATAACATTAGCCTAAATATACAACTAAAACACCAAGGCACAGACATTATCCACAATATGCTCCATTTCCATACAAGGATTCCTAGCCTAATGCACTCAATATCCATCAAATATAATTCAAATGCTTTAAATTCACTTACCTCCCAATCTAAGGAGTTGAATTCCACTCTTTAAGCCTAAACAAAGTCACCAAATCCTCACTTCCTTTTAAAGCTTATTTTCATGCCGTAAGCCTTTCAAAAATTCACCAAAATTCACACACACCTCCAAATTAAATTCCAATTAGATAGGTGTTCTTAGAATCATCAAATCCCCTAGGAAATAAATTAAAAAGGGTGGAATTACTTATACACAAGAAGTTGCTCTTTTGGGCACCCTTTGATGCACACTCTTGCTTCTTTGAATTTTCTTCCACTCTAAAGGCTTTTATGGCTTCCAAAACTTTCACAAATAAATTTAGAACATATTAAGATGATTTTTGGTGGTAATAGACATAGGAAAAAGCTTGCAAAAGGAGATGAAAATGGTGGTTCTTGCTAAAAATGGCATCGAGTGGGAGAAAGAGGAAAGAAGAAGGAAAAGGGAGGAGGGTGAGTGGAAATGGCCAAATGGCCACCTATGTGTCACTTTAGGCCTTTTATAATGGATGATGTGGCACAAATGGGACCCATATGCCACCTGAATAACCCTAAAAAACTCAATTTTAGTAGAAACTTTAGGGAATTTTTAGAAATAACTCGAACCTCCAAAAATTATTTTGTTTATTTTAAAAATCCTCAATTGGTCCTATTTAAAGGCTCATAAAATTTCATACCCAAATTCCACAAACATGATAGTTAACTAATTACCTCGATTTACGTGTAAAACCTTAAAATTTAGAAAATTTACAAATGACCACGGAATTCAAAAATTCATTCACCAATGGACTTAGAGGAACTTTTAATCTTCAAGGTATGGTATTTTTAAGTCTGTCTAGGCACATTTTGAATAATTTCGCCCCGACTCTATTTAAGCCTACAGCTCACTAGATTATAGCCTAAAATAATTTATTGGTTCTGCTGAATCTTTAAATTAAATCAATTTCATCATTTTATGACTAGTACCCTTGCCTTAAGCCTCGTAAAGGTGACTTGACACTCTGAGAACACTTTCTGACCTCAGTGGTACTACTTATGGAGCCTTGATTTGTAGGCATTATAATTATGCTTAATGCATCATGTTTTTTTTTATGAATAGGTTATACATAGATCCAGCATTAAAGCAAGCCTTAAGAGACAATAGTGCAGTCATGGTAACCTATATTTAGTATATTTTATATATCTTTTGTGTGATATAAGCATAGTACTGTATAGACACATGGTTCCCTTGTTCGAATTGTCTAATGATAAAAAAAGGACTAAATTTCAATAAATAAAGATGTTAATGTCTAATTCAAATCTTAAAGTGTTTTAATTAATTTTTTTGAATATAAGTTTTTGCCTAACTAGAAAATCTCACTATGTGACTTAAATTGCAAGAAAAACATACATCTATGGTAGGCTAAGGCCCGATCTCGATGCCCAACATTGATGCCATGGTTCACCCCTCATGGTACAAAGCACTTAGAAAAGAAAAAAAATGTTTTAAAATTGAAAAAGTTCCATTTTTACAAGTTTTGGGCCATTAAGCAAAATTGCATCATTTTGCTCTCAAACAGCCATTTCATGCTTTGATGAAATGGCTATTTTAGCATCAAAATGGCCACTTTACACCTACCTAAAATGGCCATTTTGCCTTCACAAGATGACATCATTTTTCCAAAGAGGCAAAATCTATACCAAACTCCTCATTAGGTGAAACGACCATTTTGGCCTCTAAAATGACCATTTTGAATGCAAAATGGCCATTTCATTTAAGGCGAACCCTATGTCAATCTTAGGGGTCAATTTTCCTTTATAAGCACACACCTAAAAGCTCAAAAACACTTTCCAAATGCTATTTTTATAATTTTATATGGTTTTTACACCATTTATTCATCGTTTTTAAGATCTTTTCTTGAAGGCAATTAGACACAATGAGTCAACCATTTCTTCTTCTTCTTTTTCTTCATCTTCTTTGTTTCTATTCTTTTTCTTTTTACATCTATTTGCTAGTCAGGTGTGGTGCCCTTTTGTTATATTTTATTTGTTGTCCATTCACTAGTTCAATGAGGTAACCTTATTTCATTTTGGTATTCATCTATCAGTTAGATGTAGTGCCCTTATTCTATTTGTCTATTATTAATATGTTGTTCTTTTTTATTTTTTATTTAATCCAATTTTTTATGTTGTCTATTTTTTACATGTTATTTATTTATTCAATTTTTTATTTTCATCATCATTTCTTTATTTCATGTCCTTTTTTTGTTATTTATTATTTCTATTGATTTCATCATTCATTTCATAGTAACATTACATTATTACTATGGCGCAAGTTACATGAGATCTATTGGGGTTATATTTAATGTTTTTTCTTCTGTCCAATGTCTAGTGAAGTTAACCCTTTGATTATTTTTCTCCTTTTATTATTTTATTTATTTATTTATTCTGTCTAACCTTTATTTTCTTTTTTGTTGTCTCCTTTTATTTTATGTAATTTATTTCCATTCTATTATTATTCGATTGGATTGTATTTTAGTTTATTTCAATGTAATTTTATTTTTATTTAGTTAGAATGTATTTTAGGTAGTTTTTATATAATTTTTATTTCCTTTTTGGTTAGAATGTATTTTAGGTAATTGTCACGTAATTTAATTTTCATTCCAATTATTTTCCTATATATTCTGTGAATGTTGTAATGGTAGAAAATGATTTTTACATGTTATAAAATAATCAAATCATTTTATACCTAATAACTGGTGTTTTCCTAATAAAACGGGTTTTGATTTTTCTTTAATAAAAGGCACAAATAATAAAATTTGTTTTCTTAAAATTAGCATGTAAGAACCAAAGTTCTCAAAATAGTCAATTACCCAATTTTATGTATGATATTCTTTAATTTCAAGCACTTTATTTATTTCTGTAAATATGTTTTATTGTTCCTTTATATGATTGTGTGATTTATTTTAAAGTTAAAACCTACTTGAGAACAAGGATAAAACTATAAATTTAATCTAAATTTTCATATTAACTTGAGGTATAAACAAGAGTATGGTCTCGAACCACTCTAGTTTTGGCCTTATAAGGTATTTCTAGACTCCAATTGGGTGGCAGCTCCTACCTCGTGGTGCCTAACTTGCTATTTCTAGGCTAATCGGATAAGAATGACTTAGGATTCCTTTAATTTCATTCTCATCTTTCGGGATTCAAAGAGTGAATTCAGGTTGAGTCTTTTGTTGTTTCAATTTGACCAACCTCAAAAAAGAAGGGATGCAAACATAGTGGCACTCATATATACATATGTAGGCTACGGGTCTAGTATTATAATATATATATATATATATATATATATATATTCTTATGCATGTAAACTAAATAAACAAATGTTAACAATGTTGAGATTATGATAAGTGTATTGTAACTGATAATGATATGTGCTAGTTGATGATATTGGAGATCAAAAGGACCTAGTGATATGAGCAAAAGAGGCTAAAATGGTTAGTACAACATACAAGGGCAAAATAGAGATTTTACCATGCCTAATAGACCAAAAACAAGATCAAGGGCCAAAAGACTAAAGGAATGATTGGCAAGCTTAACCAAAATCTTTGTTGCAGAAATGCAAGAACAATGGATTGAGCTTGAGAAGAATAAAGGAGTGAGCCCAAGGAAAGAAGTAAAAGAGCCTAAAATATTATGTCTAGAATATAGGCTTTAAAAGCGGGCTACACTTCATATAAGCCTAGTTTATCTTAGGTAAGAAGGGCCTTGTTTAGTTAAATATGTAATTTTTGCAATATAAATTCAAGATATGAAATTTAATTAAGATTCAAATAGACATATCCCTTATTTTATTTCCTGTTTTGAAAAATAATGGCCTTGTTTAACTTAGCTTTAATTTTTGTAATTTTGTTTCTTTATTAAGGGGTATCATCTAAACATGCCCCTTGCTTTTTATTTCCTTATTGATATAGGGGTTAGTGTAAAAAGCTTATAAATAGCCTCATTGTTGGCTTGTAAAATCATAATTGAATCATCAATAATATTTTGTGAGTTTTCACAAAGGCTTAGCCTAATTTTGTTAGAGAGGATAGCTTGTCTTCTTCTTTTTTCAACAAGAATTGGTTTTCATTCAAGGTGATTTCTTTGGTGAATTTTGTTCTTGTTATTTTAAAATCAACCAATTACTTGTGTTTCTATTCATGTATTGTTTGGGGGTGTAATAGGTTGGGGGTTTATTCTCATTCTTGTTCTAGCCATATTGTATGTTTTAGGGATTTTGAGTTCTTTAGCCTTGGGGTTCCACATCAATTGATACCAAGGTTAAAAAACCCGAAACCCCTAAAACATACAATATGGCTAGAACAAGAATAAGAATAAACCCCCAACCTATTACACCCCTAAACAATACATGAATGGAAACATAAGTAATTGGTTGATTTTAAAATACCAAGAATAGAATTCACCAAAGAAATTACCTTGAATGAAAGCTAATTCTTGTTGTAAAAAGAAGAAGACAAGCTATCTTATCTAATAAAATTAGGCTAAGCCTTTGTGAAAACTCATAAAATATTATTAATGATTCAATTGTGATTTTATAAGCCAATAATAAGCCTATTTATAGGCCTCTTACACCAACCCCCATTTCAATAAGGAAATAAAAAGCAAAAGGCATGTTTAGATGACACCCCTTAATAAAGAAATAAAATTACAAAAATTAAAGCTAAGCCAAATAAGGCCATTATTTTTCAACATAGGAAATAAAATAAGAGACATGTTTGTTTGACTCTTAATTAAATTTCCTATCTTGAACTAATATTGCAAAAATTACATATTCAACCAAATAAAGCCCTTCCCACCTAAGATAAACTAGGCCTATATGAAGTGTAGCCCACTTTTGAAGCCCATATTCCAGACATAACATTTTAGGCTCTTCTGCTTCATTTCTTGGACTTACTCCTTTATTCTCCTCAAGCTTAGTCCATTGTTCTTGCATTTCTTCAACAAAGATTTGGTTAAGCTTGCAAATCATTCCTTTAGTCTTTTGGTCCTTGATCTTATTTTTGGTCTATTAGGCATGGTAAAATCTCCATCTTGCCCTCGTATGATGGAATGACTATTTTGCCCTTCTTTGCTCGTATCACCTAGGAGATTGGGTTTAAGTTTGAG
>CANXYI011583114.1:0-12372 GCA_948208565.1 Hura crepitans | reverse complement strand
TAATATTAGGTCACATAAATACATTACTTACAATAAATTTTAAAATTTCCATATCAACAAATACACTCATAAATGCACAAACACATACTCACACATTAAATTTCAAAAATTACACTTACAATGAATTCAATAGGTGTTTACAATCACACTCACACCTTTCCCTTATCTTTTTGATTTTCGCCCGGGTTAACTTCTAATTATAAATTTGATTTTGTAAAAATTGTATAAAATGAAATATGCTTGAAAAATTAAAATTGAACACATAGATAAACTCTTGGGCACTTATAGAACACAAGAAAAATGTTGAAACTCGAAAAACCTTACCCGAACAAAAAATGATCACTATTTATCGAGACTTTAAATCGAGCAAATCTTTTAGTTTTTCTATGATTTTCCACTTCTACTAAGTTCTAAGAGTTATAAAGGCTAAGAGGTATAGATTAGGTGTGAGAGATTGAGGTGAGCTTAAGGAGGGAAGAAGAAAACATCACACTTCCATTGAGGAAGGTGGTGTTGGCAACAAAAGAAGAGTGAAAAAGGGAAGGACTATTCCACATTTCACCAAAATAATAAATTTCAACCTTTATATAATATTCTTAAATCTCCTCTTAAATCCTCTTACTTTTCCTTTCTTAAAACCATTATAATTACCCTTAATTAACATTAATTAATCTCACTTAAAATCCCATAATTAATGCTCTATAACCCTTTAATAATCGAAGCTCAAAAAATAAGAAAAATCAAATAAAATGCCATTATATTTTGTTCTTGATTTTAGTAAACTACTTTTTAAACTCTAATAATTCTAATTCCAGTGCCAATGGACTATTTGAAATATTTGAGTATCAAGTTGTACTAATCCTAAAATTTCTGAGCAACTTTTCAATATTTTTACGTTTTAGCTAAAACTAGGTCACTATTCGTATGACACAATCATGAAAATAAAATGTCATTTTTAACCATCTATACAACTTCATTTTAACTTCAAATTTCACCCAAAATTATGTTGTGATTAATACTTCCATTGAGTAGGATTAGGGCTCCTAGCCTTTAGAAAATACTATTCACACCCCTGAAAGTACTATTTATAACACCTAGATTTTTCAAGTGTTACATTTCTTCCCCTCTTAAAAGAAATTCAGTCTTAAAATTACTTGGCTTGAACAACTGTGGATATTGCTCTCTCATATGAGCTTTTGTCTCCCAGTTAGCTTTTTCCATGCCGTGGTTCTCTAGAGCACTTTCACAAGCAGTACCATCTTGTTCCTTTACTTTTGTTGCCAGAATCCTTACTAGTTCCTTTTTATAAGACAAGTCTAGTCTAATCTCTACTTCTTCAATTAGTAACACATGCAATTGATTTGATCTTTACTTTTGAAGCATAGAACATAAAATACATCATGTATCTACTGAAGCTCAAAAGGCAAAGCTAGTCTATAAGTTATTGGCCCTACATGTTCTATCACTTTATATGGACTAATAAACCTCGAGCTTAACTTTCCTTTCTTGCCAAACTGTAGAACCTTCTTCCAAGGTGAAACTTTTAGAAACACCTTATCTCCTACTTGGTATTGAATGTCCTTCCTCTTCAGATCAGCATAGGACTTCTATCTATCTGAAGCTACTTTTAATCTATCTTTAATGATCTTCACCTTCTTTTTAGTATCTTTAATCAGATCTGGTCCCATTAACTTGGTCTCACTCAGCTTATTCCAAAATAAAAGAGTTCTACACCTCTTTCTATAAAGAGCTTCATAAAGAGCCATTCCTAAGCTTGCTTAAAAACTATTGTTCTAAGCAAACTCAGCTAAAGATAGATAACGATCCCAGTTGCCTTTGAACTTTATAGTATAACTTCTTAGCATATCCTCGAGCACCTAACAAACATACTTAACATGAACATCATGTAGATAACTTAGCATCAAAATCACTCAGGTACTAAGAGTTACTTGAATGACTCTTTTTGATTGTCCATTAGTTTAAGGATGAAATGTCATACTAAAACTCAATCGATTGCCTAAGGTATTATAAAGCTTATTCCAAAACCTTGATCTATATAAACATAACAATTTTCTCTATAAAGATAGTATCTCTAAATCTTTAAAGCAAACATTATTGGTGCAAGCTCCTAATCATGAGTAAGGTAGTTCTTTTTATATAGCTTTAGCTATCTTAAAGCATAAGCAATAACCTTGCCTTCTTGCATTAGAACACACCCTAACCCATTATGAGATGTATTGCTATAAATAATAAAATCCTTACCTAATACTGGCTATACAAGGATAAGAGCAACTTGTCTTTTATCTTGTCAAAACTCTTCTGACATCGATCATCCTATACAAAATTAGCATCCTTTCCTAACAACTGAGTCATAGGTGCTACAATTAATGAGAAACCCTTAACAAACCATTTATAATATTTAGCCAAACCAAGGAAACTCTTGATCTTTGTTATGTTCTTAGGCAACTTACACTCTATAATATCTCATAACTTACTAGGATCCACTCAGATACCTTCCGTTGAAGCTATATGTCCTATGAAAGACAACTCACCAAGCCAAAACGCACACTTGCTAAGTTTGCTATAGAGCTTTTAATCTCGTAGAACTTGAAAAACTGTTCTTAAATGGTGTTTATGTTTTTCCTTACTTTTTGAATATACTAGAATATTATTTATAAAGACCATAATAAATTGTTCAAAGAAAGGTTAAAAGACTCAATTCATGTGATCCATAAAGGCTACAAGTGTATTAGTAATCTTAAATGGCATTACCAAAAACTCATAATGGCTATAACACATCCAAAAAGTAGTCTTCACCATATCTACCTCTTTAACCCTTAATTGGTAATAACCAAACCTTAAATCAATCATAAAAAAAACTCCCTAACTCCTCTAAGCTGATCAAACAAATCATCTATCCTTGGTAGAGGATACTTGTTCTTGTTGGTCATCTTATTCAACTGTCAGTAATACACACATAACCAAAAAGAACCATTATTCTTCTTAACAAACAACACCGGTGCTCCCTAAGGTGATACACTCAGCCTTAATAAACCCTTATCAAGTAACTCTTGCAACTAAACCTTAAACTCCTTTAACTCTATAGAAGCCATTCTATATGAAGCTATAGATACTGGAGTAATGCCAAGTAAAACCTCTATGCTAAACTCAAGTTCTTGTTCTAGTGGCAAACTAGGTAACTCTTTAGGAAAAACATATACATGCTCTGACACCACTGATATTACACTAACATCTTGCTCACCCTTGCTGACATCATAAACATGTGCCAAGAAAGCTTAACAACCTTTCTCAATATCTATCTAGCTATAACGACTGATATCATATTAGAGAGAAAATTTATTATCTCACTAACCACTGTAATCTCTATCCCATCATTAATTTTAAGAGATAACCACTTCTGACCATAATCCATAAGTGCTTGATACTTAGACAACCAATCCATGCTCAAGATCAAGTTGAACTCATTGAAAGGCAGGTCAATGAGATCATCTAAAAATTGATGTCCTTATATAGTCAAGGGACATTCTTTGTAGACTTTGTTCATAACTACATGCTGGCTTATAGGGATACTAACTATAATCTCTATGTTAAGGTTTTTTTTATGCTAATCCCTAGTCTTATGCCCGTGTAGTGCATATATATGAGTTTGTAGACCCTAAATCAAGCAAAGCTAAAGCAAAAGAATCAAAGAGAAGAAAGGCACCTGCTATCACATTAAGAGAGTCAATCTCTTCTTTAGCTCTAATGGAATACTACCTAACAAGTGTTTTAGTCTCAGCTTTACTCTGAGCCCTGACTCCTTGAGTGCCAACTATCTTTTCACCTTGATCATCTATCAGTCCTTTAATTGATCTAGGTGTAAATCTCTATCCACCCTTAGACTGTTTTGAGCAGTCCCTGATGACATAGCTTGTTACACAACACACAAAATAGACTCCTAATCTTTATCTCTAACACTCTCTCTTATGCCTCCTATGACAAGTCTGACACTTGGGCTACTAATTGCTCTGAGTTGTAGTAACTAGAGCACTAACAACCTAAGATTGTTGTTGTCTTATCTTACTTTATGCTCCCTATCCTTGCCTTTAAGATTGACCCTACTTTTGGGTCTACTATGGTGCCCCTGATTGTGTCCCTTTAAACTTCTTATATGATTGCTAGGTTGTACTAGCTGATCTATAACTGTATGATTTTTTCTTCTAGTAGAATTCTCTCCTCTCTTTTTATGCTTTTTCTACCATAAGGTAAGCTAATATCAATACAGAGAAGTCTCGAATCTTCATAAGAATTATATTCATTGCAATCTCTACATTTAGCCCTTTCTCAAATCTCTTGCATTTGTCTACTTCTATTTGAACCATATTTATGGCATATCTACTCAACATTATGAAAATCCTTCTCATACTCAAGCATTGAGCTTTGTCTTTGTTTAAGGTTAACAAACTCTTATCTTCTAGCATTCAGGAACTGCTCAGATATATAATTCATCTGGAACTCCTCTAAGAAGTATCCTCATGTCAAGTCAATCTCATCCTTGTGTTCTATTATAGCTTCCCACCACTTGAAAGCTTGTTTTTGCAATAAAGAAGTGGCATAGATAACCTACTTTTCTATTGTGCACTTGAGCTACTACATGATTCTAGTGGTTTTGTCTAACTAGTATTCTACTGCACTTGCATTTGTAATGCCTCTACCTTTAAAATCTTTAGCTCCCATCTTTTTGATCCTCTTAAGATAGGTCTTTTGGGGAGCTTAGGGGTACCAAAGGTGGCTACTAAACTGGTGGAGCCGGTAGATGTGCTACTCTTGTGGCTTGTCTTAATAAATCCAACATCTCTCTCAAAAACACTAGTGGTACTTATGCTATTGAGGATGCTTGGCTAGCACCACTTTTAGAAATAGATGTAGCTCTTTAGCCAACTATAGATAGAACATAGATTTTAATCTCTTCCTTACTATGAGGTGTATTTGAACTCATTGCAAGTTGTAAGCAAAAGAACATATTATAAGCCTCGACACCATATTATCATGTGATGTAAATTTCTAAGCTAATGGCAATTATACATAACCTTTAGACTCTGAGGAACACCTAAACTAGAGCTCTGATACCACTAAATGTGACACCCCTTACCCGATTTAATTACCGAACTTGAATAAGGAATGTGCACATAAACATGTTATCGAAATTACTTATCTTTTTTACCTTTACTTGAAAATTCGATTAAATTAAAAATTTTTCAAATCATTTTTTATTTAAAATTTAAGTATCAAAAACTAAAGTCTTAAAACAATTAAAATTCATTTAACAAGTTACATTCATTTTAGGAATCCTCATGCTGAAAAAGTGATAGCATAATGGCTGTACCAATGCACTATCCTAAAATGTATAGTAACTTGTATGTGAAATCAACACTTTTATATTCTAATCATCACATTTTTCACATCAATTTGGTCTTTTTGACTATCCATAACCACAACACTGTTCATTCTAAGAAAAAATTGTAAATAAACATCAAAATATAGTTTAAAACCTATTTAAATAGTTACAAAATGATAATAATCCTAGATTAAGCCTAATCCCTCTTATGTTACATACAAGTGCCATCTAATCATTTACATTAAAAAAATAATATATAAAAAGTAGAAAAATACCAAAAAAGTAGCTTGCTCTTAATCTGTAACAAATTCAGAGCTTTAACTCTAATCTAGTTCTTCGACCAATGCATTGCAAATAAAAAGATGCACTAAGCAAATTTGCTTAGTGGTGTAATTAAGGACATTTATGGTGCTAATGCATCATCAAGCATATGAGTTTGAAATGGCAATTAACTGCATACAACTAAAATTCGTACATGCTTAACTTATACTCATTACTAAAACAACCATTAAAGCATGCTTCATTCACATAAATAGGTATTTATCATATTATCAATATTTAAACATAACAACATAACCAAGTATCACAATAAATAACAAAATAATCATTTATGTATTTTAATGCCATACTTATGAAAACACTAATCTATACTGGATAATGGGGACACTAGGCCACATAGGCCATTTGGACCACCAAGGTCTATATATCAAACCCAAAGGACATTATCGAACTTAAAAGTAATTATCAAACCAAATGGTCATAATTCGAGCCCGTAGGTCATTACCAGACTCGAAGGTCATTAAATAGACAATGAAGTGTCCTAATAATTGCTAAACCCTTATTTAACTGGTCAACCTATCTAATCTATGTTGTTAAGTAGCATAGGCCAATCATGATATTTTAATTTCTTATTTAATAATTTAGGTAGTCTAATTAAACTTAGTAAGGTGGTTAGGCCAACAAATGACCAACCGACAAATGGTGTCTTTCATTCTCATCTTAATATTGCCTAACCTTAAGACAATATACATAACAACCCAAATTCATCATTTAAAAGATATTAATATTACTCATGCCCGTGCATAACATCTTAGGACATAACATAAGCATAATAGGTATGATTTCCATCAAGAAAGGACACACTATGCCTTAATCAAAATTTCAACATATAATGTCCCAAACACATGAAAATTCATATGAAACAAACATATTAAGCATGTACAACCAACAACATCCCCACAACAAGCTCATAGGCCATTCAACCGTACCATGTAAATACACACCAAAATACTCATTTAGCATTCTCACATACATTAACTCATCGACTCATATTCACACACATGATAGCATTTATGTATACATGTTATACACACTATAGTGCATTATACAACATATATTTCTTGCTCCTTTACCATTCAACCAACTCCCCTCATCTTACCTTCATGTCCATTTAACCATATTCAGCATAATGCTAACTATGCATAAAATGATGTGTCATTACCACATATTTCAATAACTCAACATACATATATAATACTCAAATCAAATGCAGAAGCATTACCTATATAAGCCATTTGACCATACTACCCTTATGCAACAACCATACATATGAACACTTTCAAGACATAATATACATAGTAATTAATCCATCTATCAATATTATAAGGCAATATTACTCATTTATGGCATTTTAACTCACTCACATGTGCAACACACACATGCTAACCATAAAGCCAATTTTGGCCTACATTAAACACACATACACACCATTCATCTTTTCATCATCGTAAGCAATTATTTTCACTTAATAAAGCCAACTAATAATATTATATCACATAAATGCATTAATTACACTAAATTTCAGAATTTCCATATTCAACACAAAAACTCATAAAGGCACAAAGACACACTCACACATTAAATTTCCATAATTACACTTACAATGAGTTCAACAAGTTATTAAGATCACACTCACACCTTTGCCTTTTCCTTATCCTTCTGATTCTCACTCGGGTCAACTGCTAATTACAAATTCAATTTTGTAACAAATGTATAAAATCAAATAAACTTTAAAAATTAAAATTGAAAATATATATAAACTCTTGGGTACCTATAGAACATAGGAAAAATATTAGAACTCAAAAAACTTACTTAAACCAAAAATGGTAACTATTTATCGAAACTCTAAAATAAGCAAATCTTTTAGTTTTTCCTTAATTTTCTGCTTCAACTAAGTTCTAGGAGTCATAGAGGCTAAGAGGTATAGATTTTGTGTGAGAGATTAAGAGGAATTTAAGGAGGGAAGAAGAAAACATCACACTTCCATGGAGGAAGGTGGTGTTGGCAATAAAGGAAGAGAGGAGGAGGGAGGGGCTATTCCATATTTGACTAAAATAATAAAATTTAACCTTTATATACTATTGTCAAATTTCCTCTTAAATCCTCCTACTTTGCCTTTCTTAAAATCACTCTAATTACCTTTAGTTAACCTCAATTAGTCTCACTTAAAATCCTATAATTAATGCCTTATAACCCTCTAAACATCGGAGCTCAAAAAACAAGAAAAATCAAATAAAATGCCATTATATACTTTTCCCGATTTTAGTAAAAATGCTTTCTGAACTCTAAAAATTCCAATTCTAGTGCCAATAGACTATTTAGAATATTTGAGTAAAAAGTTGTACTAATCTGGAAATTTTTTGAGCAATTTTTGAATATTTTTACTGTTTAGCTAAAACTAAGTTACTATTCATGTGACACTACTGTAAAAATAAACTGTCATTTTTAACCACCTAAATGACTTCATTTTGACTTTACATTTCACCCAAATTTATGTTATGATTGATACTTCTATTTTGTAGGATTAGTGCTCCTAGCCTTAAGAAAACACTATTCATATCTCAGGAAGTGCTATTCATAACAACGGGATTTTTTGGGCATTACATCTATAAACTATTCAAACTCTTTCCCCAACTCCTATGATCATTTTGATTACTTCAATCAATCAACATCATAGAAACACAAACCATACAATAGGAAGAGATATCATATAAGCAAAATAGTTTAAAACCAACTTTATTAAAGTTATAAATGTTTTAAAAGCTTAATTTACATGTCTATACAATTTAGGCCCACTTTTTCCCTAAAATAACATCATATGGGTGCTTTACATTTATACATCACATAATTAAGATATATATACAAAAATATACCAAAAGAATCACCTTCTCTTAGTAAACTTAATAATTTGAGGCTTCAGGTTAAATTGTCTCCTTACTTACAGATTGCAAAACAAATGATGTCCTAAGCAATAGTTTAGTGGTACAATCAAAATAACATGTGCAATCATGCCATGAAATCTCATACATTAATAGATGAAATATAAACATTCAACTTATTACGTGATATGCAACTTTATACATAACATACATATGTGCTATAATATGGCATAAATCATAGACATCTTGCATCATAAGGTTATGCATTGTATAAAATTCATATATTATCAAAACTATGTTAAGTCTTCCATAGAATCCATTTATTATGCCTATACTTAAGAATACATCAAATTCATCACATACATTCTCCATTTCATGCATTATATGGAATTCACACATATAAATCCATATAGGCCATTTGACCAACATACCATAGGCATAAACCCTATGCATTCTTTCACCTTAAATTCTTTAATGCATATACATAACATTATATAACATGATTATGTGTCATAAATCTTCATAATTAGTCATTTATATATTAACATACATACATATATAATACACAATATTAAGGTACATACAAATTTACATAATTTTTTTTATTACACTTATTTTTAGAGTCCAAAGACACTATTGAGGCTCGCCTATGGCTTATCCTTGTCCTTACTCCATGTTTTGTTGGGTTACTCATCTATCTATAATAAACTTAATACATAAAAATTCATATAAAATTAATTAGAAACTAAAACAAAAAAATCAACAACATATATATGCTCTTAGCATGTAGGGAACATAGGAAAAATACCAAACTTTAGAAAAACTTACTCTATCAAACTCGAGTTATTATTCACCAAAACTCAAAAACGATAATTTTATTCGATTTTTCAAGAAATACATGCTTTAATCAAGCTCTAGAGGTCATAAAGGGTCGAAATTAGGGCTTAAATGTGTGAAATTAGGCTTAAAAGGAAGGAGGAGGAGCAAAAATGGCTTCCTTCATCTTAGAGAAGCCGTTGGCTACAATTAGGCAAGGAAGGAGGAAAATAATACCTCCTTTGACCAAATTTTAACCTATTTATACCTCTTTTTTCCCTTAATTTTTAACATCCAATAAGCCCCTAGGTCCTTACAACTGAGGGTACTGCTCCTTCATCTGAGCTTCTACTTCCCATGTAGCTTCTTCCATGCCATAGTGTCTCCAAAGAACTTTCACCCTTAACATTGTCTTATTTTTTAACTCTTTAACTTCCCTTGCTAAAGTCCTTACAAGTTCTTCATAAGATAGGTTTGGGCTAATCCCATCCTCTTCCACTGATAGAACATGTGTAGGGTTTGATATGTACCTTTAAAGCATAGATACGTGAAAAATGTCACATATTAGCTAAAGCTTAAGAGGCAAAGCTAGTCTATAAGCTACCAGTTTTACATATTCTGTCCCTTTATATGGACCAATAAACCTTAAACTTAACTTGCCCTTCTTGTCAAACTGCAGAACTTTCTTCCAAGGTGAAACCTTAAGAAATCCTTTGTCTCTCACTTTATAATGAACATCTTTTCTCTTCAGATTGGCATACAACTTTTATCTATCAAAAGCTATTTTTAATTTATCTTTGATGATCCTCACCTTTACCTCTCTATCTTTGATCAAGTTTAGTCCCATAAACTTAGTTTAACTTAGCTTGTTCTAACATAGAGGATTTCTACAATTCCTTTCATACAACACCTCATAAGGAGCCATACCCAAACTTGCTTAATGGCTATTATTATAAGCAAAATCTACCAATGATAGATAGTGATCCTAACTACCTTTAAACTCAATAGCATAACTCCTCAACATATCTTTAAGCACCTAATAACCATACTTAACGTAAGCATAACAATAACTTAAAATCAAAATAACTCAAGTATCATAAGTCACATGA
This sequence comes from Hura crepitans, assembly GCA_948208565.1. Taxonomy (NCBI): domain Eukaryota; kingdom Viridiplantae; phylum Streptophyta; class Magnoliopsida; order Malpighiales; family Euphorbiaceae; genus Hura; species Hura crepitans. Next base: position 1,831 of record CANXYI011583114.1, on the reverse strand, counting down.
ATGACTTTTTTTAATTGACCATTAGTCTATGGGTGAAATGTCATACTAAAGCTCAATCGAGCACCCAAGGCATTGAGAAGTTTTTTGTAAAACCTTGATGTAAACCATGGATCTTGATCTGATATGATTGATGATGACACTCCATACAATTTGATGATCTCATCAATGTATAACTCAACAAGCTTCTCCAACGAGTTGTTTATCCTTACTAGTATGAAATGAGTGATCTTGCTCAATTGATCTACCACAACCTAAACTAAATCACATTTGCTCCTTACTATAGGCAACCCAGTAACAAAATCTATAGTGACCTTATCCCATTTCCATTCTAAGGTTGTTATAGGATGAAGCAATCCAAATGGAACCTAAAGCTCTACAATTGCTGACAAGTAAGGCACTTGGTCATAGATTTTGATATATCCCTCTTCATACCATGCCACTAATAAGAAATCTTCAAATCTTGATATATCTTGGTGCTACCAAGATGCATAGCATAAGAAGCACTATAAGCCTCTTGCAAAATTTGCTTCTTTAGTTCTTCCATATTTGGCTCACATATTCTATCATGGTAATACAAAAAACCATCACTCTTAATCTTATACTCAATGTAAATGCCTAGATTTTAGGCCTATAATGATAGCTACAGACAGGTTTAAGCAACTAAGCATGAAACATAAAACCACTATTCATACGGACCACCATGGTATAAGTCCAGCCAAACTTGATTTTGACAATATACATAGATTAACATAGACCCAGTCTAGAGGAATAAAACCTATGACCAATGGTTTACCAATATAAATTAAAGCCTAGGTCTGTATGGACTATAGTCCACATGGACTTTTCATTGAAAAGCATTCAAAAGCATAATCTTTCTATTTGGACTCTAATTCCTAATCTTGTTAGAACTTTTTCTCTTTTAGATGGGAGAACTAGCTAGAAAGCCTATAAATACCCCTTTCTAAGAGGAGAAAAAGGGGGATTCAAATAGAGAATTAAGGCTCGCAATTTCAAGAATCAAAGGCATAGACTCTAAAGTAAGATTTGCTCTACTAGTCCTAAGCCCACTCTAAAATAATTGTTCTTTAAAAAACCCAACCTTTGTCTTATTGCTTGGTGCTAACTACAAGGTAAGATCTAAGGCCTATTTCATTCTTCATCTTTATTCATTATATTTATTTTATTTTTGTAACCAAGGATCTTTTGAGATTAGTCGACATGCGAAGTGATTCTATGTAATCTTTATGTTGATTACAAGAGTAGGCTAATGTTTTAAATTATTTTCATCATATTTTAATCATTCATTAAAATTTTTAATCCTACTTACTTTCTAGAACTAGCATTTAAATTTGTATGGACTCATTTTGATGAATGACAAGGTCTGTATAGATCAATTATTTGAATATGTGTATGGTATATGGTCTGTACGGACTACTATTTGATAATGGTTTTATATTCATATTTTGTCCTCTATTTTAATACTTTATGGCATTTTATTGATATGTATCTATTCCTTTGGAATGTATCATAATCATTCTATTCCTTAATGTACATGTCATTGATAATTTTGAATTAATGTTTGGCCTGTATAGACTCTCTTTCACTAGGATTGTAGCCCAGATAGATATATTTTTTTGAGAATGTGTTTTACATGCTTGTCCATATAGACTCCTTTTTAAAAGGAATGTAGTCCTCATGGTTATGTGTTTTATCCACCAGTCTGCACGAACTCCCTTTCATAAAGAGTGTAGTCTACATGTTTTAGAGTATAATCCGCATGAATGACATTGTGATGAAAGTAATTTCTCCTTTTTATAGTTAGTCTTTAATG
>CANXYI011583099.1:0-18483 GCA_948208565.1 Hura crepitans | reverse complement strand
TATATATATATATATATATATATATATATATATATATATATATATATATATATATGGCAATACAATCATGTAACTAATTTAGCCATTATACATATTCATGACTCTCATTTGTCATATAAACATTTAATTCTAACTCATTTTATTATTTATCTTTGGCATATTCAATATATTGTATGTGCATACATGTAAGCATCATAAGACAATTTAGTCTTAACTATTAACAACCTTAGGATGACCATACTCTATGCTCAAATACATGCATTATAATTAAATATATCAATTTACTTACATTGACATTTCAAGATCGAACTTCATGTGTCCTATGTGCATTCCTCATTAAAGCAAATTCCTCACACTCATTGCTATGTATGATCTAATTAAGCCCTAGACCATAATAGGCTTTTAGTCATGACAACATAAAAAGCACGCATTTCTTCATCTTTGTAATTCATATAGCATTGCTCAAATTTTAACACATCTATTTAATGTATATATCTAACAATAAAAACATAAAAATAGTCATCTTATAACATTCACATCTACTCAATTACACATCACATCATTGCCACATGTTATACACCTAATCACATCCATTTATCACATACATCCTTCACATCATATATAATGTTTAATGTCTATAGCTACACATACTCTTTAAGTCATGCATCTCATAACATCACTAAACACATTTTTCAACATCATTAGACCCCAACTATATGCATTAACTAGTATTATATGCTCATTCCTATACAAACATACATATTCATAATCATATACAATTTGGTCTTTTTATACTTTAGATATTATGTCAACATAAATTATTAATCAAAGCAATATAACTTTAGATACTTACCTTTAGAAGTTTGAGAAGCCTAAAATCCATAATTCTTTTCCTACTCAATATTTTTGCTCAATTTTCATTGTCTTAAATTAACTTTAGCCACTAACATCTTTTAAAAACCTTAAATTTTCTCCATTTTTGCCTTGTTCAAAAGCATCCACATATACAAAAGAAACAACTTGATCAATGTCAGTTCAATGTTTCATCATAACCTATTGTAATTGTTCTTTACTTTCAATACATAGACTTAACCATTTTCTAGCATCCAAATCATAAATCGTGTCACATTTTTAGTCATGCTACCTACTGAATTATGTGTGGTTTAAGAAGTAAAACTATAGTTTCACTTCAATTGGACTTATATTTTAAAAGTTATTCAATCTAGAAATTTTAGGTTTCTAGTTCACCACTCCTAGATTTCCTTATGATTTCAAGCATATTAAAGATAGAATTGGTTTAAGGCCTCTAAAACAAACTTTTATCTATATAAATCTAGTTTTATTTAGTTTAAGAATCATATGATTTGTACACCTATATTAAAATTTATGGCTTAATGAACATAGACTATTCTATGAATTCCTAAAATCCTATAAGTAGTGTAGATACACCTCCATTGACGGGAATTTTTGGGCAAAAATTATGCCAAATTAGAGAAAACTTCCTCCTAAAAACTTATATTCCTATATGTTAGCTTTCATTTGTCACTAGTTTCACATCATTACGACATCAATAAAAAAATGTTATGGCCAAAACACTCTCTAATGCTCCTAAAATAATTAACTAATGCTAGCCCTTAATTCATCTTAATAAACTCTATTCCCTAACAATTAAAATACAATAATTACACACTCATTGCAACTCAAAATCTATAGTTTAGACACCAATAGCTGTTGAGGATAAACTAAACCATTTTCTATAGAAACTCCCATTTTCTTCTTGCTCAAAATCATTAACTTCCTACTGTAACTCTTGCTCTACCAAATAACACTATTATTGGTGTCTTCTTTTGCTCATCTCTATCTCTCTCTTTTTTTTGTAGACCCTTGCACTAGAGCTACCATCAGTAGCACTTAGTCACACTACCGATAATCATTAGCTCTGCCACTAGTAGCCATCGAATGGTGGCTAGATCTACTACCCTTCCACCTTAATTTCAATTCCTTCACTTTCTTCTTTTCTTCTTTCTTTTCCCTTTTCTCTTTTTTTTATGCTTTTTATTTTTATTTCATTCTTTATTTTTATGGCTATCCCCTTTTTAAGTATAAGACATATAAAATTTCTTAGCTAAATTACTACTTTAATCCTTCTTCCTTGAATTATTTCTTTAATATCACTCTTTCTTCTTATCATTTATTCTTAACAAATTCCTCCTCCTTTTATTTTAACATATCTAGGAAAATTCCAAATAAATCCTTACATTTTGTAATCAAAATTTTTAATACCCTTTTGATCCCTTATATACCTATAAAATCCACTCCATTAAATATTATCTTATAAGGTCTCTATGTCGAACCATATAAAATACAGAATTTATAGTTCACTTTTATATATATACATATATATTTTTATTTATTATCCTTACTTAAGAAAAATCTTTATGTCTCTCTTCAAATCCTTCTTTATTTAACCCATTAAATTTCCAAGCATCAAAAATTTTTATTTTTAAATTAAAAAAATTGTTTATAAGACTTGAGGTTTTTGGGATTTATATTACATGTCCAAATAATATGTTTATGGCCTAGTTTTAAATTAAGTAAAACCTTTCTTCCACCTTATTAGTTGTCTAGTCAAATTGATCAAATGCAAATTTACATGCTTTAGATCATTGACACCTAATCTAGTGTAAGCAACATAGCAGAACTTCTACCATCTATTAATATTCTTTTGAGAAAAACATTGTTAATAATTGCTTCAACTATGAGAGCATATGAATAAGGTGTTTAACAAGTTTTCCATTTTTAATAAAAAAGATATTATTTCATCCCTCCTATTTTAAATGTGTAGTATATACTTTATTTTGAGATCTCTTTTTCTTAGTGGTCTTTGGGATCTCTAGTTACTTTCCTACAATCACATTAATAACACTTGCTAGTTCTTCTCTTTTTAATTGTTCGGGCTTGGCAATGAATCCCGTTCTCTCTTTCTTCCTTGATCAATCTTCACAAATTGATTAAGAGAGCCTTGCTTGATTAACCTCTCTATCTCCTCCTTTAGGTGTAACCATTTTTGTATATTATGGTCATTTTCTCTATAAAAGCGACAATAATGGCCTTTATCTCTTTATTTAACTGAATTTTGACTCATCTTTTTTTTACTAGCACATATCTTAATAGTTTTATTATATCCATATAAGTATCTTTGATTTACTTATATTCATGGGAGTGTTATATGTTTTTCTGTTCCCTTCTCCACCTCCCGTGCTTCTATTGTTTATCTTTTGTTTATTATTCTTTTCCATTGGTTGAAAAGCTCTCCTCACTTCATCCATTAAAACATACTTTTATGCTCACTTCATTTGCAATTAATAAGTTTTTAGTGGATTTTTATAAAGAGAATCAACCAAAGAATATGCCTTTGTGTTTCTTGAAAAAGCTATTATAGCTCCCTATTAATTCAAACCTTTGATCTATATGGCCACTTTATTGAACCTTTTAATGTAGGAATTAAAAGACTCACCTTTTTCTTAGACTACCACTTGTAAATCTATAGTAGTATTTTGTCCAAAATTAAATAATAAAGTTTGTTTATGAAAAAAGTTCTAGCCATAATGCCCAAGAATCCCGATTTCATGAATAGAAATTATCAGGGTGTGAATAGTGTTTTTTGAGTTATCAGGACACACTGAGGTGGTTGAGGAGAAGTGCTAGTCATAACATTGAAATGGGAAAAATAATGATGAAAATGAAGTAATTAACATTAGCCACTGAACCAATAAAATATTTCATGTTGAGAACTAGCGAATAGTGACTTAAGTTTGCATCGAGTTTTAAAATGGTCAAGATGTGCCAAGGCTAACCCAAAAATAGCATGACCTAAAGGTCAAAAATTCTAATGAGTCTGATGGTGGTGAAATCATAATTTTCTGAGGTGGATTAGTATTTTATCTAAATTACTAAAGTATATGAATGAATAGTTAATGCGATTTCCCTTGGCTTGTGGGCTCAAGATTTTAAAAGTTCTTTAATTGAGAATTTCTATAATTTCTAGCACTGAAAGAAATAATTTTAGAGGCCATAAACATTTAATTTGCATTTTTTAAGCTTAAAACATAAATAAGATTAATCTGGACCGTCGGATTGCCATTTGGCATGATCTGGGCCATCTAACCACTTAATATAAATGGTGGAACATATGTGTGTGCATGCACATGTCTAAAGCCTTCTTCCTCCCCCACTTCCCTTAGAAGCCAATGCCATAGGCACCATCTCCCTCCTTCCATTTTTCATCCATACAACCTTTAAATTCAAGTGATTTCCACCAATTAATCCATATATCTTAACCTCTACAGTCTTCTTAACGCAATTATATTGAGAAAAAGCCCTAATTTGAAGGATTTTTCATCTTGGTGAATAGTGTTAATTTTGTGTGTAAGTGATTTTCTTCAAGCTTTCATATTTTTATTAGATAATATTTGAGGTGTAGATGATAGATATGTAATCAGATTTTAGTTTGGATATGTGTAAAATATTTTATGAATTTTCTAAACCAAAACCCTATTATGTTTGTAGACAAAGAGAGAGATTTTATCGAGAGAGAAAGAGACAAGGCTTGAGAGGCATAATTAGAGTGCTGTAGTGTCTTTTGTAAGTGAATTTAATGAAAAATGCATCGTGTGTTTCTAGTTTGCACATTTCAAGTATGTGTGTGTGAGTATGGAAATAGTGTAATGTATGCGTATGTGTGCAATTATAGGTGATTATTGTGTGAGAGATTAGTGTATGTAAATAAGCATGAATGCATGAAGAAAGCATGGAAAAATAATGTGCATTTATATGTATATGGAATGGCCAAATGATATAGCCATGGTGGACATCTGTGTACAAGTGTGGTTAAGTGCATGCAATATGCTGATGGGTAGGTTATTTAGTGGAAAACATGATCAATATGCAAAATGAAGGTAAATGAAAGTGTAGATGCACTTAAGTATGACAGTGGGATTATATACATTGGAGCCTTATAATGTATGTACATGAGTTAAGGTAGGGTCAAACTTAAGTAAGATTAAATGTGTGAGGTAATGGAAAAAGGGATAAAGAATTGACAATAAATTAAGAATGCATGCATATGTAGTGACTTAAAGGTATGGTGAAACATAGGAGCAATGTCAAGAACATATGACATAATTAGACTTAATAAGGCATAAAACCATAATTATATGTATGAGACTTATTATTGTGTACGACCTGATGATTACATGAAGCAAGCAATAAGATAAAACATGTATGAAACCTAATTTAAAATAATAAAGTGTTGGCCAAGCAAAATGTGTGTATGTGACCTCGTTTTTCGCAACATGGGTGGTAAAACATGGAATGAAAAGAAAAGAGTGGTTGAGTGAAATAAACTATGAATAACAACTGGAACTAGCCCATATTAGCTAAACCACCTATTAAATATGTTGATCGATCAACTAAGGAGTTAGCAGTTACAAGTGGCTTTGTTCCTTGAGGATTATCACTTGATTGTATTGTGTGGCAAGTGTAGCTGCTGAGGTTTTAGATATGAACCCTACATATTTTGGATATTAGGAGGTCTATATAGGTTGATCCTTGTTATCCACCTATTTTTTGGTATTGACAGGTCCATTAAGGCTAATCCTAGCTATCCTAATGTTGGGAGGTCCAAGAGGACTATCCCTACCATTTTGGTATTGGAAGGTTCCTAAGAATTAATCCCTACTATCGAATGGATTATGGTAGGTACAGCTACCAAGGTCCATAATATAGGCCACTACACAAGTTGGATCCCGTTATTTAGTGTTAAAAGCATTGTCTTTCGAGTATAAACCATAAAATAAAGATGAACATAGTAATCCGATATGCAACTATATGTTTGCTTTATATTATAAGTGAAATTATAGTATAAAAGGCATGAGCAAAGTTAATTTAACTATGACTTACAATATGGTAACCTAAATTTAATATGGCTACATGGTAAATAAATGTTTAATTGGTAGAATAAATTAATGGTAAAGTAGTTATAAGTGGGTGCCATACTTGCATAATTCATGTGAATTTGATACAATGCATGTTTTATTAAATTTAGCACTGAGTGTATACTCAGCGTGTCAGCTTCCCAATGTGCAGGTAGCAGATAGTAAACTTGTAGTCTAGCTTCAATAAGCAATATAGTAGATAATCCTCTCATAGGGCATATTTTTTGTACTTTTTATAGTTAATATTGTGTTGCAACACTCATGTATATAAAGGGTCAAGGTCTAGTTATGTAAACCTGGTATACAAGGGTTTGTAAATATTAAAACAGGTTATACTACGTATGTAAATTGAATGCATGACTTACATATTGGGTGCTTAAATCTAAAACTACAATAATGATGAGATGAATATATTGGGGGACCAAGGAGGTCCAATATGATAAGTTGTGATTGAGAACTATTATAAAAGTGTTCTTTTGCAAGTTAAACTTTATGGTTTTTCACCCAAACAACCGTTATGCTATCAAATTTTTGCTGAAATGTGATTTGTAACTGATTGATTAAAATAAACTTGCACATATGGTAATAAGAGTTGATAAATATAAGCAAGGAAGGGTTTTAAAAAGATAATGAGATGATGATGTGATATCTCTTATTTGGGTCTTATGTATAAGGGGTGTCATATTAGGTGGTATCAGAGCGGGTTTAGGCATTCCTAGGTGTAAGATACATGAATGCCACTAATTGGGATTCTATTTCAACTAGAGATATACTGCTTAAGGCTGATAACCTTTTCTTTTGTGGTAAATTAAGATGATTGAGCATACCCCACTAGGAGAAGAGGAAGAGGTGGCTAGTCTTTCATCGATGACTACATATGAGCCTATAAGTTTAGCAACCCCAATGCTAAGTGATATAGTATGTCTAGCATAAACACAAAACCTATTGGCATTGCTACAGCAAATAATTGATTTGCTAGGATAGACCACTACTATAGTTACTCCACCATCACCACTAGTAGCTCCAATATAGCCTCTACAGCCTGTGGCCTTATAGAAGACTTACTTAAAAAGTGTTAAAAAGACGAGGGCATTAGACTTTGCAAGATAATAGAAGATGATATAGCCAGGCTTGAGTATTGGCTGGAGTGCATAGTTAAAATCTTACAGTAGCTGTAGTGTACCCTAAAGGAGAATATAATATGTGCCACTTCTCTTCAATAAGAGGAAGCATTCCATTAGCGAGAAACCAGACAGCAATAGAAAGCCACAGAAGATATGACCTGGGAATTTTTCCTCTAAGATTTCAAAAAGAGATATTTAAGAGACATGTATAGACAAGAAAAGGTAAGAATTCTTAAACCTAAAATAAGGATAGAGGTTAGTATCATAGTATAAGATGGACTTTGCCCGACTGGGTAGATATACAAAAGAGTTCATTCCTACTGAAGAGGAGTGATGTATGAGGTTTATGAAAGGCCTCAACATAGAGATCTAGATGTAGATTGCTACATCAAAGATTATAGAGTTCACCTCCTTTGTGTCAACAATATAAGCTATGGAAAAGATGTTGAAGGAAAAAAAAGAGACTTTCTAGAAAAAAAGACACTTCACCCTAAGCAAGCTAGCTTAACCCTAGATACATGCAAGAAATAGAAGGGCAACTAGGCCTCATAATAGTCCTAGAATAAGAACTAGACATAGAGGATAGGCCAAGGATCTCAATCCAAGTCGAAGCCATAGCAGTAGGCTATTAGTGCATCTATGTCCATGGCTAAGAGTGCACCACCTATATGTGGGCCTTGCAATAGAAGACACTAGGGAGTTTGCTGGTAGATTAGGTGAAGAGAATGTTTCATATATGGGTCCTAAGAGCATTCCTAGAGGGACTGCCTAAAAAGCAAGTTGATACCACACAACTTGAAGCCTCCTCTCCAGTAGTTAATAGAGGCCTGAGGGATGGCAAGAATGACAAAGGTAGCATACGGCAGAGGTCGATATCAAAAGCCCAAGCATCGATAAAGTAGTATGCCATTCATGCTAGAAAGAATGTTAAGGCACCTGGTGTGATTACGAGTATATTCTTTTTATTTGATTTATCGATTTTGGCATTGATAGACCAAAGATCTATTCATTCATACATCTGCACTACATAAACACATAGAACCTAAACCCATGGACATAGATATCATGGTTAGCAATCCAATTGGGTAACATGTGGTCACTAACAGAATATATAAAGATTGCCCTTTAGTGATTTAGGACTATGTATTTTTAGCAAACCTTGTCGAGATTCCCTTTAATGAATTTGATATTATCGTAGGCATGGATTAGCTATCTAAACATTGAGATATGGTAGATTGCAAATAGAAAAGGCTCACACTTAAAAGAATCAATGGGAATGAGATGATTGTGGTTAGTGAATGGAATTCTCTACCTAATGTCATTTTAGTAGTGACATCAAAGCGATTAATCTAGAAAGGATGTAAAGCATACCTAACCCATATGGTTAACACTAATAAGGAAAAATTTAGCCCCAGTCAGATACTAGTAGTGTCAGAATTTCTAGATGTACTTCTAGATGAGCTACCAAGACTACAACCAAAATGTGAGTTTGACTTTGAAATTGAAGTGTATCTTGGTACAAAACCAATTTCTATTACTCCATATCAAATGGTACCTACAAAACTGAAAAAAATTAAAGCTGTAGTTGTAGGAGTTGTTAGATAAAGGCTTCATTAGGCTGAGCACTTCACCATGGGGAGCACCAATATTGTTTGTGAAGAAAAAAGATGGATCATTATGATTGTGCATTAATTACAAGTAATTTAACAAGGTGACTATCAAGAATAATTATCTATTACCAAAGATTGATGACTTTTTTATCAATTAAGAGGTGCCAATGTATTCTCTAAAATTTACCTAAGGTCAGAGGTATCATCAGCTGAGAATTAAAGAATCTGACATTTTGAAGATTGCTTTTCATACCCACTACAAACATTATAAATTCTTAGTGATGTCATTCGAGCTTACTAATGCATTTATAGCCTTTTATAGATCTAATGAACTAGATATTTAAGCCATACTTAGACCAGTTTATTGTGGTTTCATTTATGACATCTTGGTATACTTTAAAACTAAAGAAGAGCATGAACAACACTTGAGACTAGTTCTATAGACCTTAAGGGAGAAACAATTGTATGCTAAGCTAAGTAAATGTGAATTCTAGTTGAATGAAGTAGCCTTCCTAGGCTATATTACCTTAGCTGAGTGTATTAGAGTAGACCTGAGCAAGGTCAAAGCAGTGTTAGATTAGAAGCCTCCTAAAAATGTGACTAAGAGTCAAAGCTTCTTAGGATTGGCTGGTTATTATAGGAGATTTGTGAAGGGATTTTCCATGATCATAGCCCCAATAACAAAATTGCTATGGAAGGATGTGAAATTTGTGTGGGATGATAAATGACAGGCAAGCTTTGACAAGTTAAAGGCTATGTTAACTGAAGCTCCCATCCTTACTCAGAGTCATGGAAGGATTTTGTGATCTACATTGATGCATCCCATGATGGTCTTGAATGTGTACAGATATAAGATGAAAAGGTAATAGCATATGTCTAGAGGCAACTGAAACCACATGAATGGAATTACCAATACATGACTTAGAACTAGCTGCAATAGTTTTGCTATGAAGGAATGGAGACATTACCTGTATAGAGAAAAGTGCTACATTTACACTAATCACAAAATTTTGAAATACCTCCATATAAAGATGGAACTAAACTTGAGATAGCAAAGGAGGATGGAACCGATAGAGAATTATGACTGTCTAATTGACTACCATCCAAGAAAAGCTAATATGGTAGTTAATGCTTTGAGTTGAAAATTCATAGCAACTATGAAAGCCATGAATTCCAAGTTTAGGTACAGTAAAGATGATTTCATTTTAGCTAAGCTACGAGTGAAACTTGATCTAATCCAACAAATGATAGAAGCACAAACTCAAGATAACCATCCTTTGTAAAAAATGGGTCGAGTTAAAGAAGGGGAGACTACAAAATTTAATATCAAGGCAGATAGCTATCTATATCATCATGATAGACAGTGTGTACTAAAATGGAAAGGGTCAAAACACATATTTTATGGTAGGCATATAAGGCTCCTTATGCGATATATCTTAAGAGCATAAAGATATACCTTGATTTGAAACTATACAACTGGTGGCCAAGAATTAAGTGAGATGTAATTGAATATGTAGCTCGATGCCTTACATGCCAATAGGTGAAAGCTAAGCACTAAGTTTCTTCTAGATTGATCCACCCTATCGTGATTCAAAAATGAAAATGGGAAAAAGATTCTTCGATTTGGTAAAAAGGGCAAGTTGAGCCTAAGATTCATCGGTCCATATGCGATTATAGAAAGTATATGATAGGTAGCAAATTGGTTAGGCCTACCACTAAAACTACAATAGATTCATAATAAGTTCTATGTATCTATTCTGAGGCAATATAGATCTGACCTTTCTAATGTAATATCCATAAAAAAAATCTAGGTATAGCTAAACTTGACCTATGAAGAAGAACCTGTGCAAATATTGAAAAAAGAAGTCAAGGAACTAAGAAATAAATTAGTACCATTAGTAAAAGTGATATGGAGGCATCACAAGATAGATGAGGCTACCTGGACAAGTGAAGAGCAAATAAGAGCTCAACAATTTTCACCAAGTAAGTTTCAAGGGCAAAATTTCTTAAGAGGGGAAGGAATTGTAATGCCTAAGAATCCCAATTTCATGTATAGGACTTCCCAAGGCATGAATAGTGTTTATCAAGTAATCGGGACACACTGAGGTAGTCGAGTGGGAGTACTAGTCATAGAATTGAGATGGGCAAAATAATGATCAAAATGAAGTAATTAGCATTAGCCATTGAACCAATGAAATTTTTCATGTTAAGAACTAGTTAATAGTTACTTAAGTTTGCTTCAAGTTGTAAAATGGTTGATATGTGCTCGGACTAACCCAAAAATAACATGATCAGAAGGTCAAAATTTCAATGAGTCTAATGGTGGTGAAATCAAAATTTTCTAAGATTGATTAGTATTTAATATGAATTTCTTAAATATGTGAGTGAATAAATAATCGAGTTTTCCTTAGCTTATGTGCTCGAGATTTTATGAGTTCTTTAATTGAGAATTTTTGTAATTTTTGGCACTAAGAAATTATTTTAGAGGCCTTAAAATTTTAATTTGCATTTTTTAAGCTTAAAATATAAGTAGGATTAATCTAAACTGTCGAATCACCATGTGATGCTATATGGTCTATGTAACCTCTTAATATAAATGGTGGCATATGTGTGTGTACGCACATGTGTGAAGCCTTCTTCCTCCCCTACTTTCCATAGAGGCCGATGCCATAGGCACCACCTCCCTTTTCCCATTTTTTTCCATACAACCCCTAAATTCAAGTGATTTCCACCAATTGAGCCCCCTATCTTAACCTCTACAGTCTCTTGAGTACAATTATACTAAGAAAAGCCAAGGGAATGCCTAATTTAGAGGATTTTTCATCTTAGTGAATAGTGCTCATTTTTTAAAGTGATTTTCTACAAGTTTTCATATTTTTATTAAATAGTAATTAGGTGTAGATGATAGATATGTAATCAGATTTTAGTATGGATATGTTTAAAATTTTCTATGAATTTTTTAAACTAAAACCCTATTATGTTTCTAAATAGAGAGAGATTTGGTGGAGAGAGAAAGAGACAAGGCTTGAGAGGTATAATTAGAGTGCTCTGGTGTCCGTTGTATATGAATTTGATGAAAAATGCATTATATGTTGCTAGTTTGCACAATTCAAGTATGTGTTTGTATGAGTATGAAAATAGTGTAATATGTGTGTATGTGTGCAATTATGGGTGATAATTGTGTTTATGAGATGAGTGGATGTAAATAAGCATGAATGCATTAAGAAAGCATGGAAAAATAATGTGCATATATGTGTATATAAAATGGCCGAATGTTATGGCCATAGTTAACATGCGTGTGCATGTGTGGTTAAGTGCATGCAATGTGTTGATGAGTAGGTTATTTAGTGGAAATCATGATCAGCATGAGAAATGGATGTAAATGATGGTACATGTGCACTTAGGTATGATAGTGGGATTATGTGCATTGGAGCTATATAATGTATGTACATGAGATTAGGTAGGGTCAATCTTAAGTAAGATTAAATATGTGAGGTAATGGAAAAAGGGATAAAGAATTAACTAAAAATTTAGAATGCATGTGTATGTAGTGACTTAAAGGTATGGCAAAACATAGGAACAATGCTAAGAACATCTGACATATTAGACTTAATAAGGCAAAAAACCATAATTATATGTATAAGGCTTATTATTATATATGACATGATGATTAGATGAAGCATATGATAAGATAAAACATGTATAAAACCCAATTTAAAATGATAAAGGGTTAATAACACCCCTTACCTAATACTTTTTCTAGACAAGATAAGAGATGCTACCTTCCCGAATCACCCATCTTGATATTGCTCTCACCTAGTCATCACTTAAGTATTATAGACCCAACGACCTTATTACTATTTTCCTATTATTTTGATATGATTTACTTTTATTTTGTTATTTTCAACTATATTTATCTGTATTAACCAAATTATCGAGCAATTTCAGATAAAATATTTTAACAGAAATTTCAACAGCATAATGGATGCACAAGATATAAACTAAAAATTTTAACCTGTGGAAAAGCACTTTTATAATTTACTACAATCATCTCACAAATCCTAAACCCTTCTAGTCCTTTAATATTAATGATCATCAATGTCATACAATCTTCATATAGTCACCACAGTCATTAGAATTCATTCAGCAACACATATCTTATAAATATCGTGCAATTCCTATTTATAGTTTACATACTAACTTATATATCATAACTAACGTACAATAGTTCTACATAACTAGGACTTGACTTGTCTTACACATGAGTGCCTCTAGCTATTATAGATGCAAAAGTAATAAGATATATACCTAGAAGAATGTTGTCAACTACACTATCTATCTATCGATGCTAACTGCAATCTACGATCTTCTACTTGCACATCAGAACACTGACACACTGAGTATACACTCAGTAGTGAATTGAATGTAATATGGATTATATTGTGCATACATGTAGTTCACCCACTATGAAACCCTTTAGTTATATGTGTTTTCCTTATTTATAATTTCAATTATGCCTTATTTACTATTATAATTATGAGTCACTCATTATTAGCATAAATCAATCACATAACATCAAGTCTAGTTTACTAAATCTTACAATATTTTTTTTCAGTTGAGTCATTTAACTTTGACTTTCATGTTACCACCTATTCCAATTGATAAACATATGATTCTAATATTAACATCATGCCCATTTACCTTTCATTCTATCTTAGGCCAATACTAGAAAGACTATGCTCTAAATATTAGATAACAGGATCTAACTCGTACAGTGGTCCACATTTTAGGCCTCAGTAGTTGCACCTACCCATTCGCACTTGATAGTAAGGAATAGATTATGAGAACCTCTCAGTATCAGAGTGGCAGGGATTAGTCCCACTGGACCTCCCAATAATAGGGATAGCAGGGACTAGTCTCAAGGACCTCCCAATATCCTAAGTCTCAGCACATATGGATTGTAGGGATCAGCTCATGTAGACCTCTTAATATCCAAGACAATACCAATAATAGAGATTAGTCCATATAGACCTCTCAATACCCAAGGTACATTGGGTTTAAGATCAAAACCTTAGTAGCTACATCCACTATACCATACATATAGTAGACGATCCATAAGTACCAAAGCCCCCTAGTAGCTACTAACTCCTTAGTTGACCGGTCAACCTATCTAGTAGGTGTCTAACTAATATAGGCCAACTCTAATTATTATTTCTATCACTTGCCTTCTATCATTAAATTTATGTTTGACTCAATTCTTTTCTCATTGATACCAGATCATTTACGGGTGCACATTCTCATATTCATTAAGCCATACATATGTATAACCCATAAACAAAATACAATGCATATTACACTAAATCCACTTACAATGGGCTCCAAAACACTTCCAATCTACACTTCAAGGTTTGCCTTTCCCTTCCTCCAATAAGTCGTTTTTCTTTTCCTACAAACATAATAGATTTTAGGGTTTGAAATTTCATAAAAAAATCCTCTAAAACTCTAAATTGAAAACCAAATGTATAGGCTTTCTCTACACTCTTAATACTACTTAAATAAAAATTGGAAAAGAACCACTTGTACTAAAAATGGGCAATATTCGTTAACTATTATAATCTCTCTAATTAAGCAATTTCCTCAATTTTTGTTTGTAGAATTAGACTCAAGAGCCTATGAAGGCAAGGATTGATGTATCAATTAGAAGATTTCACCTTGTTTTAGGGGCTAAATGATGAAAAATAAATGGAGAAGGTGGTGGGAGGTGGCATTAATCACTTGAGGGAGAGGGAGAAAAATGGTGAAGGTGGCACTTGTGGCACTGCTAAACATGTGCCCCCTTTTATATTAAACACATGAATGCCTGAATCACGCCATATGTCGATCCAATGGCCCATATTAACCCAATTTTCATTGTGTTTCAAGAATTCAAATTAAATTTTCAAAGCCTCCAAAATTCATGCTTTTAGTGCCAAAATTTTTTTAAAAGTCCCAGTTAGGGGACCTATAATATCTTGTGTCAAAATGCTTAAGGGAACTATGTCAACTATTCACTCATGTAATAAGAAATTTCAAATAAATACCAAGTAACCTCAAAAAATTATAATTCCTTCACCATTGGATTATTTGGAATTTTTGATATTCAGTGTATGCTATTTTTAGGTCCATTTGGGCACATCTCGAGCCTCTCCTAGCATGATGTAAACTAAGGTCACTATTCACTAAATTTTAGCATGAAATTATTTATTGGTTCTGCTAAAGTTTTAATTATTTCATTTTTCTCATTATTATGCTTGTCAAAGTTTTATGACTAGTACGTCCCCCTCAATTAGCACATGGTGCTCCAGATACTTTAAAAGACACTATTCATGCCTCGTTAAGTACTATTTATGAAAATGAGATTCTTAGGCATTACAATCCTTCCCCTCTTAAGAAATTTTGTCCTTAAAATTTACCTGCTAAGAATAAGTGAGGATACTGAACCTTCATCTACCCTTTACTTTTTCAAGTAGCCTCTTCTGTCTTATGGTGCCTCTATAGCACTTTTACTAGGGATATTAACATGTTTCTTAGCTCCTTCACTTCTCTAGCTAATATTAATGCTAGCTCCTCTTTATACATTAGATCTAGCAACACTTAGATTTCTGTCTTAGGTATTATGTGAGAAGGATCTGATATGTATCACCTCAGCAATGAAATATGGAACACTTCATGAATAAGCTACAATTTTGGTGGTAAGGCTAACCAAAAACCTACTGGTCCTATGCATTCTATAATCTCATATAGGCCTATGAATCTCAGGCTCAACTTCCCCTTTTTGCCAAATCAAAGCATTTTCTTCCATGGTGATACCTTGAGAAATACCATTTCACCAACCTTATACTCAATATCTTTCCACTTCAAATCAGTATATAACTTCCATTGATTCATGGTAGCCTTTAACAATTCCCTAATAATTTTGACTTCCTCTTCAACATTTCTAACCAAATTAGGTCCTATAAGCCTATTTTTACCTACCTCACTCCAACATAGTAGAATTCTACATCTTTTGCCATATAAAGACTCGTAAGGAGCCATGCTTAGGCTAGATAATAGTTGTTATTATAAGCAAACTCAATTAAAGGCAGATACTAATCCCAGCTTCTTTTAAACTCAATAGCACAACTGTATAGCATATCTTCCAATACCTGTATAACCCACTTCAATTGTCTATCTGTTTATGGATTAAAGGTTGTATTGAAAGTAAAGCAACAGCCTAAAGCTTCTTGTAACTTCTTCCAAAATCTAAAAGTGAATCAGGGATATCGATTAGAAATACTGCCAAGTTGCACCCTATACAATCTCACTATTTCTTTTACATGTAATTGTGCCAACTTTTCTAAGGAATAGTCCATTCTGACCAGGTTGAAATGAGCTATCTTGGTCAGTTTGCCCATAATTACCTATACCATGTCACACTTACTTCTGGTCAAGGGCAGTCCCATCACAAAATCTATGGTAACCTTCTCTCACTTCCATTCCAAAATTGCTATTAGGTGTAGCAATCTAAAACGAACTTGATGTTCAGCCTTCACTTGTTGACTTGTCATGCATCAGGCTAGATATTCAGCTACATCTCACTTCATTCCTAGCCACTAGTAATATGGTTTTAGATCAAGGTAGATCTTCGTGCTCCCTAAGTGCATGGCATAAGGAGTATAATGTGCTTCTTTTAGGATTTGTATTCTCATTTCTTCATCTTAAGGTACATATAACTTATCATAAAGGTATAAACACCTATATGCCTTGAGTTTAATTTCGGTGGTCTTCCCCTCTTTAACCTTACTTATGACCTACATGAGATGTTCATCTCGAGCCTGTGCCTCTTTTACCTATTTCATTACATCAAGCTTCTATGTAGTTCAACTAAAATTGCATTATCCTTAATGTATCTAACTCTGACATTCATGGCTTTCATAGCTGCTATAAACTTTTAGCTTAATGTATTAGATACTACATTAGGCTTTCTTATATGGTAGTCAATCAAACAAATGTAGTCCTTTAAAAATTCCATCAAGTGTCATTGCCTCAGGTTTAACTCTTTCTGTGTAGGGGGGTATTTCAAACTTTTGTGGTTAGTGTAAATGTATCATCTCTCACCATGCAAATAATATCTCCATACCTTTAATGCAAACATAATAGCAGCTAATATTAAGTCATGAATCGAGTAATTTTGCTTATGTGGTTTCAATTGCCTCAAGGCATAAGCTACCATTTTCCCACTTGTATCAAAACACACCCAAGCCCATTATGTGATACATCACTACAAATCACAAAGTTTTTTCCCAACTCGGATTAAGTAAGAATAGGAGCTTCAATTAACATCACTTTTAGCTTATCAAAGCTTGCTTGGCATTTATCATCCCACATAAATTTTACATCCTTCCATAACATTCAAGTTATTGGGGCTGCAATCATTGAGAAACCTTTTACAAATCTTTTATAATAACCAACCAATCCTAGGAAGCTTGAAATTTTAGTCACATTCCTAGGAGGCTTGCACTCCAACACCATATTGACTTTGCTCGAGTCGACCCTAATACCTTCTACTGATGTAATGTGGCATAAGAAGGCTACTTCATTCAATTAAAAATCGCATTTACTCAGTTTGGCATATAACTGCTTTTCCCTCAAGTTCTGTAACATGATCCTCAAATATGGCTCATGCTTTTCTTTAGTCTTGGAATATACTAGAATGTCATCAATAAAGACTATGACAAACTGGTCTAAAAAGGGCTTGAACATCCTATTTATGAGGTCCATGAAGGTTGTAGGGGCCTTAATGAGCCCAAATGGCATCACTAGGAACTCATAATGCCTATATCTAGTACGAAAGGTCATCTTTAAAGTATCAGATTCCTTAATCCTCAACTAATGATAACTTGACCTCAAATCGATCTTAGAGAACATACTGGGAACTCAGAGTTGATCAAAAAGGTTAATAATTCTCGGTAATAGGTATTTATTTTTCACTATCACCTTATTCACTTGTCTATAATCAATACACAGTCGAAGTGACCCATTTTTTCTTTTTCACAAATAGTACTAGTGCTCCCAAAATGACGAAGTACTCGACCTGATAAAGCCTTTATCTAGCAATTCTTATAACTATACCTTTGACTCCTTTAATTCTATAGGTGCCATCCAATATAGAGTAATAAACATAGAGGTGGTACTAGGGTATACTTCAATTTCAAAATCAAGTTCTTATTTTGGTAGTTCATTTGGGAACACATTCAAAAATTTTGACACCACCGGTATTTGGTTAAGGCTCACCTCTATTTTATTTGTGTCAACCATATAGACCAAGTAAGCTTTACATCCTTTCCAAATTAGTCGTCTGGTTGCTACAGCCAAAATGATAGTAGATAAAGAAATCTATTAACAAACTTTTATTTCCTTATTACAATCGACTGTCTTAAGTGTGAGTCTCTTTTATTCACAATCAACCATCACCTAATGTTTAGACAACCAATCCATACCCAAAATGACATCAAACTCATTAAAAAGGAGCTTAATAAAGTCTGCTAAGAATGCATGATCCTGAACTAGTAGAGGGTAGTATTTGTATATTTTATTCACTACCACATGTTGCCGAATTGGGTTACTAACTAAAATACCTATATTCCATAGGTTTAGGTTTTAGACCCCTATCCCGTGCTTATGCAGTGCAAATATATGAATGGGTAGATCCTGGGTCTATCAATGTTAAAATAG